>PNEQ01088062.1:25121-38987 GCA_003012365.1 Medauroidea extradentata | reverse complement strand
GTCATTTTTATAAAACACTACGCCAAACAAAATACGTTCACGCACTATAACACCCGCATAAAGAGTTTATAAAATGTTTGCAGAAACAAAACAAAACCATTTGGTTTTCTTGTATAAAGTTTTTCTTATACCGAACAGCTAACAACCAGCGCCTAATGTTTTTGATGATGCTGATCACAGAAGGCTTGATTTTCGTTGCCAAACAAATTAAAATTAACGTGTACCGAAACTTCAAATAACTATTCACAATCTAATTTCAAAGGGCGCGAAAACGCACAATGAGTTACAAAAACTGCGAGTCTAATCGCTAGATGGCTACAGTGCGCGTGTGTACGACCCGAACTGCAGCAACTGCGTAGTTGTACGCTAGATAGCGAAAAACAAAGATCGATATTTGTAAAAATGGTTCGCGGAACATCTGAAAGATAGCAGCACTTGCAAATTTCACTGGAACAGGTGCGGACTTACATTTACGACCATACTAATGTAAGCAAAGTTCTGGGCATATATGTACGTCCATACTCATTAGGAACCACAGTAGTATGGGCGTATATATACTTCCATACTAACCAAAGGGTTAAACTTTATAACGTAGTCATCCATCGCTACTTAGCCTTTAATAATCCCACAGTAAATATCTGGCAAGTTCCGTGTGATAAAATATTGCTGGCAAGGCGCGCGACGCGCGAGTAAAGATGCAACGCAGCAGGCCGACCTCTCACTTCTTTATCTTTCCTCCATCTTCGTCCTGCGAGCCAGGCATGAACGTGTGTCGAAAACAAACATTTCAGTGTGGTGCTTGTGAAATGACGGTAACTACGAGTTACAATCAAACATAAACGAAAAATTATTTTGTTCTGGTATGTGCAATGAATTCAGGGCTGAAAAACAAATTGTTCTGGACATTAAAGAAAAATTAAAAATCATTGCTTCACATTGTGATGTAGAAAAATTAGTGAGAGAGTTTTACGCCCCTTTAAAAACGATGTTTTCAAGAGCTGATGTGGGTGATTAAAGAACAACACAACATCCATGCCCAAGCCGGACACGATAAGTCATGCTTGCTGGTTGATGATGCTCTGTTGATAACGTAACTGCGGCGTCTGGAGAGTTGTAACGTTTTAAGCGTGAATCTGGTTTGTTTATAAACTACTTCACTGGAAATAATAGCGTACATGTAATGGACCATAAAATGTAAACGTCTTATGCGGGATAATTTTAAACGATTTTCATTGAGTGACGCACATGAATGGATTAACAAGATTTTGTAGTCTTAATTTTTCCATGTTTATTATACACTGACAAAATCTTTTTCCCTATTTTAGAAGAAATGGTCATGTTATGAACATACAGAAAAAAAAAGTACATTTGTTATATTTCACACCAAAAAATTTAGAACATAATTTTTTTGAAAACCCCTTATAATGGCAGCACCCCATTTTTTGGGCCTAAAATTTGGTCAAAAATATGTGGTGATTACGCGAGTAAATACGGTAACTATGTAGAACATGATTAAAATTTTATTGCTTTATAATATGACGAATTGTGTAAGAAGAAAGCTGTAAATTATGTGTTCTATGATGCAATTTACATACATAAAATTAAATTTTAATATTAGTAGTGTTAAAATGTGTTCACATATGTACAGTGACCCAGAAGGATTGTTAATTACAGTACCTACCGTTTTTATTTATGTATACGAGGAAAATTATTTTTGTAACTTTGTAGGAGGGTACGGACGTAAGGTATTTTTCAACGTAAACATCTTGTGTGAGGTGTGTGTGGTCACGTGCGGTGTTTGTATTGCATGAGACTGTACCGGTTGACCTTGACTACTTCCGCTTGCAACCTCCCTAGCTTATCTCCAACGATCATTTCTTATCTCTCTCACATGTGCACACACATTGGCTGTCGCCAGCCAGACGAAAACTTTTATGTGATAGAAGGGTGCCTTGGTGCCAGCTTCTAGCAGAGATAAAAAAAAAGGATCAGCCAGAAGTAGCAGCATAAAAAAATAAAGATCTGACTGCCTACATTGTTTGACATTCTTTTATAGTCCTCCACGTTAGCGTTTATTTTCTCACTGCATGGCGGCCCTCCCGTAACTTGATATGATAGTTACGTACAAAACAGTATTTATTGCAGCCTCTTTTGCTTGTAGAAATGATAGCGTACTAATTTCTTCGTGTTTCTTGTGATTGACTGATTACCCCACCTCCCCGGACACCTCTCAATAACACGGACAGATCGTAACTCGGACAGCTTCTTCCTCCTTTTAGTCCGAGTTATCGAGGGTTCACTGTACAATCAAATGAATAAATGGCATAAGATATATGTTTAAAAGCATACAGTAATAGAGCAAAATTCAACATTATTCTTGTCAGTTGGGGCTCGTGATCATATGTGGAGCTGGGAAACTTCCTACTGAAAAGTAGGCTCACGTACGTGACTTCAGCAATGCAGAATGATTGTGCTGCACTAAGTGTAAGGTCCTCTAACAAAAGTGCAGTCTCTATTGATATACAGTTCTGTGATGGCTCAGAGTGCACATTTCTCGCAACTCACAAACGTTCAGTTCCGAGATATTGTTTGAGAGCATACCACTAGTATACGTGACGTGTGTATGCTGTGTTCGCAAAAAATAAACGGTACGCTCACTTGCTAGTGTTTTTCTGTCACCAAAAAGATAGGTACAGCAGTCATGCAGTTTTTTTTAAAATTACTTTGTAAATGCCTTTCAAGCCATTATACGAGTAAATACAGTACAATAGAGCCCCGATTTAACGAACTCTGGAATAACGAAAACTGCGATTTAATGAAATTTTTTTTGGAACATTAAAAAAATAACAAATGTATGAAATAACTAAGTAACTTTACCAAAATTGTATACAAATTGTAATGCAAGTCTATTAAAAATACTTTCACTGGCCACAGTATATACTTATTTCTCCGTAGATAAGCTTAAATTATCCATCAAGAAAATTTTTTTTTAAATTCGTTGAAAACATTGGCTGCGGGAGTGACTTTGAGATGAGCAAGCGCGGCCGAGCGAGCGATGCTATGTTGAGTAACAGGCACACTCTTAGATCCTCACTGTGGCGGCTGGCGAGTGAACGAGCATCTAGGTACCCTGTCTGCATAGAGCGCCAGACAGTACAGGAACTAATTTGCGTCTCTGTTAGAATGCATTGCAGTGCGGCGTGCTCTGTAGATTAATACTATAATGGTCGCCGCCGCATTGATTTACATAATTAGTTTACCGTTGTCTCGTAAACTTTTTCATGGGAATTTACTGTATTTTGTTGGAGGAGCGGGCGGGACAGAGAGACGGAAAGATTGATGGCTTGGCGACTTTGTCATCACTTCTCACGTGTTGGTGCGTGGACGGCCTGGCTTTATACAGTCAGTACACTTCTTAACTTCCAAATTAATTTACAGATGATCCCACCCCTACAATAAACCAAAACCATGCTGTGGTTCATGCACTATCCATAAATCCTCTACTTCTTTCACCAGTAGACTTAACCAGTCATACATATACACTAGACCCCCGACTTTACGAACCCTGGATTTAACGAAGGTAGCAATTCTATGAATACAATCTCAGGAACCCTCAAAAAATAACAAAATTCTATGACAAAAAAAATTTAAAGAATTGCATTGACAATGAATAAAACATATATTATCTAATCAACTGCATTAAAATATTAATTGTAGGGTTGCAGTTATTACTTGGTAAGTCACAATATTAAAAATAAAACAAAATTAGTGAAAGTTAGTTAAAAAATGTAGGAGTGACAGTTTGAAAACCACGCGCCGCCGCCAAGCCGAACGGCCAGTCTCCATCAACTACGACGTATTAGGATCTATATCGAGGTCGTACTATAGCCGCAAAGTTCCAGGCATGCTCATATGCTCATTTAACTATAGTACAGCCTCCTTCTAGGCAGTTTCACGACGTTTTATATCTCTCTCATCTCGCGCTGAATGTGTTTACGTTTTTACACGAACCCTATAAATAATAGCGTGAAATTATTTTTTCTTTATTGGGTTAACACCATACGTACTTAAAACAATTAACTTGGTGCATAATTTGCTTAAACAATGCGTTACTGTGTCTCGTAAAATGTGCATTTCACCAGTGAACACGATAATAGCACTACCTATTAGTCACGTGTAGAAACATTTCTCTCCGCTATGGGTATGTCGAACTCGTAAAATAACTAGACGTTCCTGTATTACGTAATCCCGGAACCTCTAATTTATTTTTACCTCATATACTGGCTGTGAAAGTGATTATTCGCAACCACTTATACATGTAATTCTCGACAATTCTAAGTAAGAATGTCACAAAATGGCGTTTTTGGAACATTGAATGTCTGTATATGCTATGGTGCCGCTATCTATCTTCCATCTTGTAAACGTTCATACAGTTGCGCTATCTGTCTGCTCTGCAAGCTATTTTTTTTTATCTTATATCTACATTCGAGTACAATTCATCAAACGTCGAGGGATTGTTTTGACGTTAAGTTATATAAAACTGCGCAATGAATAAATACATCCGATTTTTCCCTCCTTCGTTGGTGAATAATTTACAAGAGCATTGTGCTAGTAATGAATGCCTACGATTTTTCCATTACACACTACACAAATAGGGCTATTTGCTCGAGAGAATCCACTCGGCAGCTCAGTTTTCAAATTTTTTTAGGACAAGGATTGGTCATATCTATTGTTTAGTGGTGTTATTTAGATCGTAAGACATCTGCCTATTGATATAAATTAATATTTCAACTAATATTTGCGTTATTTTTCTGTTAAATGCTACGGAAGTTGGGCTTTTCGCTCAAGAGAAGACACTCCGAATCTCGATTTTCTAATTTTTTTAGGACAAGGGTCGGTCATATCTATTGTTTAGCGGTGTTCTTTTGATTGTAAGACGTCTGCCTATTGATATAAATGTATATTTCAACTATCACTTGCTTTATTTTTCCGTTAAATGCTACGCAAGTCGGGCTATTCGTTCGAGAGAAGACACTCTGAATCTCGACTTTCTCATTTTTTGGGGACAAGGGTCGGTCATATCTACCGCTCAACAGTGTGACGTCTGGCTACTGATATCAATTTATGTTTACATTATTACGTTAATTCATTTCGTGCAAAACGATACGTTTAGGTCGGTGGAGGGGGGGGGGGGGCAAAATAAGCCCTATCCATTTTACGAATGCGATGAATGACAGGAACCGTGAGTATTCGTAAAATCGGGTGTCAGTGTACCATACAGGGTAGCTACAATCGTGCAACAGAAAATCTTGTGTATCAGCTACAAACATACAATGCAGAATACATAGACCTCATCACCAGCACACTCATAGAAGAAATGGTCATAGTGGAGACACAGTACAAGCCATAGCCAGAAAGTTTACTTACTTGAGAACCATTTGCAGCACATGCATTACACAAGCAAAACTTTGACTCTAGCCACAGAGCAAAAGTGGTGAGAGCCACACTACTTTCAAACAATGACACAGAACTTAGGCACTGGGAACTATATTATCAGTTAATAACAGAATCCCGACAACCCCCAGGTCTCGATATCAGATAATTGCAAAGATAGCTCCAGAACACACTTGAACCCTGGCATTTCATCAATTTGAATTTTCTTGCTGCACCCTAGTTCTCTTCCTGGCCGCTAGGGTTACCAACCACTCGCCACCTGATGTAGCTGGTCGAAGCCAATGAATTATTGCACAACTACGCACACAAGCAACAAAACATGTTCAGCCTTTTTTGTTAGTGTTTCTGATCAGAAATTCCCACCTGTGTGCACCTAAATCTATTTAATTGGTTAACTTGTCATCAGATACTATGTTGAAACGTTAGACATCTGTTTTTCGCGATGTAAGTGTATACATAATATGAGTTACATATGTTATTGCTAAGTTAATAGGTTTTTCTGTACTAAAAACTTAACCACGCATATATCCTGCATGTTTTAACAGCTCCCTTAGAACAGCTGAGAATCTAGAAGTGGCTGCAAGCATACCAAGTGATCGTCTGATGATAGAAACAGACTGCCCTTGGTGCGAGATAAAACCCTCACATGCAAGTTTCAAGTATGTCAAGACTACATATCCTGCAGTTAAAAAGGAGAAGTGGCAGGATGGTAGCATGGTGAAAGGTCGTAATGAACCATGTCAGATTGTGTAAGTACTAGACAATGCATCACTAATTTTTGGGGTTGTGTAAGATAAATTTTCTTCTCGAGCAAGATTAATGACAAATTACTGTACATATATTTTTTGTATATACAGTTTGGGATAAAGTAAGCACTAGATTAAAATTTAGAAAAAAATAATCAGCAGTTTATGCAATTGAATTCAAGTTAACTATAGTTGTCTTGCTTCTTGTATGGTTGGTAGCAAATTATGCAGTGTATTTCCATGTATTTTCCTAGTTAAATACAAAATTACCAAAATTATATACATAGTGTGTGTGTTTTGTGTGTGTGTTACAGTTTAGCCTCGCAACTACAACAAACTATGATTTCCGAGAAATATGTCGTATTCGCTTTGTCTTAAGTTTCCGAACCGCCCTACTTCTACCACTTAAAAAAGTTTTTTTAAATTTAAGTTTGTGTAAAACTGTCACCGGCATCAAATATACCATTTTAAAGAAAGTAATAATGATTTCATTTAATAGGCAAAATATTTTCTGAAGAAATTGATACCAGACAAGCCTGTAATAGTTACCTAATTTCCAAAAATTTTAACAGCGAGCATGAGCAGTGAGTGCCTATTGTGGTGTGTATAAGCAGCATTGCATAACAGTGTATGGGCGCCTAAATCCTTCCTCATGACGTACTTTGTGGCGGCGGATGAACGACATCAGGGATCTAGGTACGTACACACTAACCAGTTGAAACAATGCGGTAGTAGAAAGCATGAGAGTTAAGATGGAGAGATGGTGTTTTGCTGTTCCATCAGAATGTGCTACTGTGCATCGTGCAGGTTATTCTAGCGCCGTGCTCTAACGTGCACCATAAAATAAAAATGCATTACTGAAATATAAACACAACTCACCGGCACAAAAAAAAACAAAGAGTTGAGGTGAATGTCCTGTTACTTTTGGCGTAGTACATGTAGTAATCAGTTTGACGAGTGTAGCATCATTTTTTTAACATGTGTGCTCTCGTGATAATTCTATTCTTGACCAGAGTACAGTGGTTTCAGCGTATTATAGCCGAGTGTGGTGCAGTTATTTTCTAGTGATTACTGTGAATAAACCAGAGTATCAATCAGATTCCAAAACAACTGATAAAAATTAAGTGGTGCGCACTATACATGGAAAATAGAAAAAAAAAAAGGGGGACAAAAGCAGCGGCGGCGGGAAAGGGAGGGGGAGGCGGATGTCAAGAGTGGGAGGCAGAGAGATAGAGAGAGAGAATGTTCTCACCACCGCCACGTTCCATCATCATTACTACTCTTCCTTTTTTTCTTTCCCCCCTCCCCTCGACCACCCACTATCGCTTCTGTAATAGTCACTTTTTTTTTTGTAGTGGCAGGAAAGTTTGTGGGTGACAGAGGGAAGGAAAATGAGAAGTAAATTTTGAATGATAGCTATCTTTCCGTGAAGAAAGAAAGGAAGAAAAAGGGTGACGTTTTTTTTTCCCCCGGGGAAAGGGAAGGTAAGGCAGGGTGGTAGTTGGAGCCGCACAACCCTCTGCTTGTAGCCACCCCGTGCCACATTCCTGAGCCTTGCTTTCTCCTCAGCTTTAGCTGGATAGTAAATAAAATAGGCAAGCTTGCTCTGCTGTCATGGCATGTTATCACGGTTAGGAAGGGGGAGGGGGACATGCTGTAAATGGCAGACATAGCACAGCAAGATAGGGGAGGGAGTGTTGTGTAGACGCAAACACGCATGCAAATAGTATACACGTGAGTGAGCTGGCTACAGGCAGGCAGCAAGCGACCTTGGCGGGGTAGTTATAGATAGTTGTGGTCAAGGAGAGGCAAGCCACACAGGCCCTCTCCCATCCTCTCCACTGCCACTCTCTAGCCAGTGTGAATGTCATCTTTCCTCTCTTTTCTTTGTTGCCAGCTACATTACCTTCCCTCCTCCTCCCTTGGCGCATCCAATCATAGCCTCCCTCGCACTGCTACATAGTCTCTTGCTCCCGTGATTTTTTTTACATGCTTCAGGGCGCTTAATTTTTTTCCTCGGAACTTGTTATAAAATATCGTGGTGCGCACTATACACTGTACTTTTTTTGGTAAGAAACTTAGGTAAAGAGAAATGCTGTGGTACACGTTGTATAATTTGTGTGCTTGCCAGAGACAGATATAAATCAACATGGACAGGTGAATGTAATTTTCCACTTGTCCGTTGGACTGGTGGTGAATTCGCCATCAAAAGTTAGTGATGCCAATATTGGTAGTTACTTTATTTCTGTGCGCTAATCGTGAACTGTGTTCAGCGGCAGCACAAAGTTAAGTTTGAAGCTAATAGTCTGTGACAGAAGTAGGTGCACGTATCTGGGTTGACTTTGAGCAAAGTCTTATGTTTCTGATTTTATTTTGTTAATGTGTTGATGCGTAATATGGTCTTTCATTAGAATGCTACCAAACGTAGATATCCTGTTAATTAAGAAAGCAATGCTGAAACCAGACATGATCGTTTTCACACACAGTCCACCACCCATGGTGGTTTTTCTTGTTTTTCTTTTTATTTCTCCCTTTTCTGCTGTCCAATCAGATTCGTCCCAAGAGAAAAAAAATAGGCCACTAACCACCCCCCTCCCTTCGCTTTTGCTGGAGATTGCAGTTGGTAGGAGTTAAGGACAGACTAGGTTATTGCATAGGTTACGTGGTCGTTTGGAAACTAGTCTGGGGGTGTCTTGAAAACAAGTCCTGTGTCTGTGGTGAGGTAGCCAGGATTTTGTGTCCAGAGTTCAGTATGGTCTTGAGTTTCTTTAAACCTTAATGGTAAGAAACAACCAGGGGGGTGTCATTATTGACGGTTTTGGTTTGTGTGTTTGTGGTGGCAAATTGGATCTGTTGGTGGTGAAAAATTGGTATAGGGAAACATCTGTTGATGAAGGCTCTGGCTATCTGGTCATGTTTATTTTAGGTCACTCTAGGTGGAGCATATGCATTTTGCCCTTGTGGCAAGGCTGTAAGGTAGCAACTTTTTCATATTGTAAGGGTGGTAACTTTCAAAGTGCAGATACTGTAGGGTGTTGGTAGGTTTGGTGTGGACAGAGGTGTTGATGGTACCGTTGTGGAATGTTAGTTCAACATCCAGGAATATGGCATGCGTTTTTAAGCATGACCATGTAAACTTGAGTGGACTGTTTGAGTTGAGGCTATTCAGGAAATCAATAAGGCTGTTTTCTGTGGAGGTCCAGATCATGAAGATATCATCTATGAATCTCATCCAGCAGTGAGGCTGGATTGGTTGGTGAGCGAGGAAGTTTTCCTCGAGACTTCCCATGAAAATATTGGCATAGGAAGGGGCCCTGCGGGTACTTATTGCTGTGCCCTTGATCTTCAGAAAGTGGTTGTTTAGGAATCTTAAATTGTTGTTGGCGAGTGCGAGTCTGGCCAGTTCAACAAGGAATGCGGTGGTAGGTTTGACATCTTCTGTTCAGGTAGTGTTCGATGGCTGACAATCCAGAAGTGTGGGGTATGTTGGTGTACAAAGCTGTAACATCTATGGTGACCATGTAGGCTTCTTGTGGGATGGTGCCGAGTTTGGAGATGTGTTCTAGGAAGTGGTCAGTGTCTTTAATGTGAGATGGTACGCTGCTGTACCCAGGACTGGATTGTGTTACTTGCAGCAGAAAGATGCAAAATGCTGATAATAGAAACCTGGCAGAACTTTTTTGAATTTTCACTTTATCCCAAACTGCCTCTGTTAATTTCCAACATCATAATAGTGCGATCATATTCTGAAAACTGAGATGTGGAAGGCATAATGAACTTTAACTGAAACTGACCAGCTCACAAATTGTGCCTATTGTAGTGCTATGACCTACACAATGCCAAAACACCAACTTACTATTTATTTTGGCAGTAAAATTTACTAAGACTGATTCAGACATTCATTGTCAGACACACTGACCACACATGTATTTTTTATTGTTGAATCCCTGGCCAAGGCCATGGTTTAACCAGCATACTTTTTTTTTGGCTTTGTACAATTATAACACTTATGTCCCTTCTATTAATTTTATTATTCACTGGTATAGATACATATATACTACAGTAGAACCCCTGATTTAACTAAATGTTACAGTTCTGGAGAATCTTGTCGCTAAAGTGTGAGTTTGTTACATAAGGAACCCTAGGCCACAGTTCTCGGAAATCTTGTCTCCAAATCAATGTTCTGTTAAAATCAGAGTCCATAAATTCGGGGTTCTACTGTAGATTTTATGTGAAGTAGGAGATAAAAATAACTGAGTAAGCCTTTTAGTATTTATGGTATATTTATTCCTCCAGCCCATGGGAAATTGTTTCTTACCCAAAAATTTCTTCAAACAGCCATGTACACTGTTTGGAATAAATTGAGCAATAAAAATAGCCCTTTTTAAATTTCTATTTTCTTCTAATTTGTATCTTTCCGTGCATAACAGCTAACAAAGGGAAATGTCTAACATCTCTGGACGTGTCACTTGATGTTTGCCCGTGTAAGATAAATTGTGAAGTCGGTAGCAACTGATATTAGTTTCATAAAGAAAATAGTATTAACTGTGCAAAATTCAGCTATGTCTATTTAAGTAGATTTTATTTTAATATTGCTGTATTTAAGTTAGTAAATACACGGATCTATTTTCAGCAAATCGCTGCCAACCATACAATCAGTAAGGGGACTATCGGTAATGTTAAATTATATGCGGTAGCGGCTAGTGATATTTTTCAAAGGTTAAATTTTTCGTGCTCACTTTATCCCGAACAACCTATTACCATATTTTTCCTCCTCTACAGAAGGGAGCTATTAGTTATAAAGCATGGTGTTTCTTTGCAGGCAAGTGTTGGAAGCTCTGGCTGGTGCAAGAAATGAAGATGCTAATACTTTGTGTGAAACTATATATGCAAATACGATGAGTTGTTTTTTTACAGTGTAATACAAAAAAATTTAATGCAACTATGGAGTGTTTGATTTACAGGGTTCTTGGTACCAATTTCCTGTGATTGTTTTAATTCATATGTATAGTGCATGTTACAATAAAAACTTTATTTAACAAAACTCAAGAGACAAAACAAAAACTTAAGTTTGTTCTAAGGAGGTTTGTTAAATAAAGGTTTTATACAAATATTTCTACTTGTCATAGAGTGTCTCCTAACAACTCTCGGTACAGCTTGGAAATAATGGAGACAACCAAAAAGATAAAAATTAATGAATTTATTAATTTTATTTAAAGAATTGAAAATTTCTTGAGCTCTATACCTAGCACACCAAGCTTAACGTAATGGTAGCCAGGTTTCATAATAAGGGTTAACCCAAGTTCTTCACGGCGTACCTTGAGTGTGGTAATGTTATGGCTTTTAAAACTGGAAAGCCAGCCATTGGATGCTTGCAAATTTTCTACTCTCATTCGAAGTCCTTCCTGCCAAGCCTTTTCTTGAAGAATATGTCCTGAAACATTACTGTTAAGACTAGTGCTGGGCAATTACTAGAAAATAACGAATATGATTCCTTAAGGTTGTTCAAGTGGGGAAAAATTACAATTGTTTATTTGTATGAAATAGTGTTAGTTTTGTACACATTACTTGAGAGTACATATACTTCAAACAAACAAAAATTAGCTCGGCTAGTTTTCCCGTAGTGGCACTTAAAGTAAAAATTTGCATATTTTTACTTCATACAAAATTTGAAAACCAGTTAACATAATGAAATGGAAAAAAATCACATCAAAACTACGTGTCAGTCTATGGCTCGTAGCATATTAAACCCATTACAAAAAAAATTTTATGTCAAATAAATAACTTCAAAATTTGAAATTTTTTTGTTACTACAGTATTAGGAATTTATTTTAAACACAAAATTATGTTATAATGGGTATTTATATGCTTCAAGCCGTAGACAGTGACATGTAGTTTAGATGTGATTTTTTCCTTTTCATTATTTTTACCGGTTTTCAAGTTTTGTATGAAGTAAAAATATGCAAATTTTGACTTTGAAGTGCCATTACTAGAAAACTGGCTGAGTTAATTTTTATTCATTAGAGTTATATACTCTTAAGTAATGTCTACAATACTAACATTATTTCATACAAATATAAAATTATGATTTTTCCCCACTTGAACGCCCTTAAATACCAACTGAAATCGAATCGGCCATTTATTTAAGATTCAAACTTTGGTTAGATTTGTAGCCAACTGGTAACCTTTCTTAAAGTAGGCCTACATCACAGTCTAAGAGGAAGAGGTCTTGACACTACGTATGCTCTCCAGCAAGGGAAAGTGACCCCTTCATGTCGCCCAGTGCTAGTACTAATTTGGTGGAAGATTTGTCTTGTTTGCATCTCGCGTTTTAACATTTTTGCAGTTATTTACATAAACTAATGTTAATAAAGTAAGCTGATATAGTATATACATGTTCCATGTCCATAAATGCATTGGCATGTTTGGAACTGTTTATAAAAGTAGTCTGAAGAAATATATTGTGTATTATTGTTTTAGTGAACACATTCGAACGAAAACTATATTTCGTGCCCTACAAAATTTTAGAATCGTAGCAATATGCATTTACGTGTAAAATATTGAAAAATTAAATTTTATTGTTGTAAAAAAGGTGTTCCAAAACAAAATTATGTTCCCATTTTTTTCTTCGATATAATACTCGCAGTTCCAGTAACAACTCCACATTGTAAGCTAAGCCAAATACAAAAACAAGACAAATATTCCACCAAATTACTACTAGCGCTCGGCGACAAGAAGGGAGTCACATTTTATTCCTCAGTGTCAAGACCTCTACCTTCATCGACCGTGGCCTACATTAAACACGAAAATCAGATACCTATCATAAATATTAATTACCCGAGTTTGTCTAGAATTTTGCACGTTCAATACTTAGGAAATTGCGCATGCATTATTTGCAAACAAAAATATTTCCAAGGTTATATGTCATGTACATACCAGACTAAACTCTGTTACTGTAAATTACCAATAATTTAAATTCCCACCATGAATATTGCATTTTTGACAAATAGTTAATGGAAGCATACAAAAAGCAGGAAGTGATTATGTGTGTAATAATACGACGGTAAGTTAAAGTAATCATCACAGATAATGCGCTATTGATGAAAACAATGCATCGTCACCATGGCTGTAATCGTCATATTGAAGATGGTCTTGTTAGTAAGACGTGCAGCCAGGAAACTCATACCGTATGCACTGTCGACAGGTGTAAAATATGGCACAGTTATGTATTTCTTTGCACGCGATCGCATTGACTTCCAACGCAACACAGAAAACAAACAAAAAAAAAACTTTAATTAAAATTGCACGTCCGAAAAGTTGTATTTAGTCAATGTACATACAGTATTAGAATACCTAGAAACTCTACAATATAAGAAAATTGAAAAATACCTATTGCACGTGTTGTATATAATTTTTATTCCGAATGTGCGGCACATCGTTTGGTGTAAAAATAGCAGGTACGTGATAGAGGTGTTATATCCACTCAAACGGTACTTCTGTGGTGCAGGGCCATGTTATTTTTTATTACTTTCAAATCTACCTAGTGTTTGTTATAAACTTATTGTGTTGAAATTAGTTTTGCTGAATCTGGAAAGAAAGTTAATAGTTGCTTTAGTTTTAGAAATGAGTGAAAATACAAAAATTGTATTTAAAGGCTTTTTTTTTT
>PNEQ01088062.1:0-25021 GCA_003012365.1 Medauroidea extradentata | reverse complement strand
TTTTAAAATTGTAGGCACAAGTTAAATGCGAGTCATCGCCATCAATATCTTCCTCTAAGCAGAAAACTGTTCAGCAGCAGATTTTACCATCTGCATTCTGCAGATAAGAAAAATATGTGAATGATCATCCCAGAGCAGTTGCAATTACAAATACAATTGGGACAATGTTGGCAAACGATTTGCAACCATTCAGTATGGTACAAGATTCAAAGACCTTACGTCTCTGGTTGAACCAAATCACTCTATACCTGATCGTAGAACCTTTGCTAGACGTGTCATCCCTGAGCTGTATGAACATCATCTGGAAATAATTATTGGCAACAGATGTTGAAAATGGAGTTAACACCATACCTTTTACCATAGACATGTGGACTTCACAACATAATGATTCTTATCTGTCATTAATAATATTTAACAATTGGAATCAAATCGAAATTTCAATTTTTCTACAAAGATTTGAATTGGAATCGAAATGAAATCCTGGGAATCGCCCAGCCCTACGTTAGAAACACCATAACCTCCATAAGTCAATCTTCAGAAGTGGTGTTTATGTTTATAGTGGAACCTCATTAATACAAACCTGAAGGGACCTAAATTTTTGCAGTTTGTAATAATGAGGTTTGTATAAAGAGGTGTTTGCAAAAATTCAAAAAATTATGTCTATATATTTTTAGAATGTTTAGTCCCCAAATAAAAACTTTCGAACCACCATCATTGACTTCCTTTAACCAATAAACTAGTTCTCACACTGTTTTATGTACGTATAAGGGAACTTTTTATTGAACATTTAAGTTAATATTTAATTTTTCATCTTATTCCAAGGGGATAGAAAACCACTTTGTAGTAATGAGAACTTTGTATTAACAGGGTTTGTATTAATGAGGTTTCACTGTATTTACCATTTTTAATTCTGTGCTTCTACGTATCAATGTATTCTCAGCGCAAGGACAAAAAAAATGTTGGCTTGTAGAATATTATTTTCAAACCAGTTGTTCATTGTAAAGAGAATTTTACAATTTTGAACAAAATAAATTTAGATATTAGGTTAAAAATACGTTGTTCTTATGAGATTTTAAGCAGGACCAAATTTTTTCGCTAAACGGAATATTCATTAATGGAGGTTTTACTGTACTGTATATAGCCTATGAGTAACTCTAGGTAGTATATCTGCTTTTCAATGTGAACCTGATCAGCTAAATTATCATTACAATATAATGATAGCTGGGGCCACTTATACATTGGCAGAGTCGGTGGGTAAACTGTTGTATTTTAGAAAGGGGTTTCAGCACCAGTTATCTACCACATCACTCTTAGCATGAGGTTACCTCATGTTCCTCTGACATCTCTCCTTTCAAACTACATATTACAGTGAGATCTGTACTGGCAGGTACCGGCAATCTCCATAAAAGTGGTTAACAGAATATTACATTTTTGTCACCATTAGTATGACTTATTAACTGTAAAAATAACGATGAAATACAAACATGGGTACATCCAGCCGTGACACTTTAAAGTTTTAATTTTGTAATATAAGTTAAGAGACTAGCACTGGTGCAATTATAATTACATTTTCTCAGAAACCTTATGTTACAAGTTCTGTTATTTTGCGGCTGTGGTGGGTGAAAAATAAAGGTTACCACAGGCACAGCCAGAAATGTCACAACTCAAAAGTATTGTAGTTCTGTTCTCTTAAGTGTCCAGTTTAAAAGCACAAACGTGTCCACATGGCAGCTTTATCCGACAGTTGCAATTTTTTCTGTATTCAAAACCAGAACACAGCATTTGATATGCACATTGGAAAGCAATGTGACAATTTGGTACCTACTACTCTTACAATATTTTAAAATACTGATGGACAATGTAAGAATTCCATATTTCTTGTGTTAAAGAGTTCATTGTTTTCGTTTCCAGGAGAATATATTGCTAGAGCACACACAATTTTTGTAGCCAGTTTGAAAACTATATAATTTCACAGCAACAAATAATTCTTCTGACTATAGCACTCAATGAATGCATTTGGTATATTACAGTCAAAGGTGTTTGGGGGGGGGGGGAACTCCAAGATGGTAAAAACACATTGAAATTGTTACTAACGTTTGTGCTCCGTGCTACTCTAAATGATTTCCAACACACAGCAACTTACAAAAAAAACATGAGTAACTTCATACAACAATGGACTTAAATTACACTCGTGGGTTTGACAATAATCTGGATTTGTATACTCCCAAGTCTTTTATGGTTATAATTTGGTTTACTTCATTCCTAATGGTCACCAAAATAAAAAAAAAATCTTTGATGCACACCACTATTATTGTTACACTGATTTTATTTTGGAAAGTGTTTGAACTTTCTGCAACAACCAATCATATGTCCATGTGGCATACACCTGTGTAGTGTTTATTGCTTCTTCTGAATACCTCTGTAGATTTTCTGGTGACAGTGATCCCCTGCAATCAGTCAATATAATTACTGTTATGGGATGAAATTTGTGTATTTATCAAGACATCCTAAAGAACATTCATACATTTCCGTATTTACCAGAAAATACAGTAGAACCCTGTTACAATTAGGGGTGTGCGAAACTTCGAAAATTCTAAGTCGAATCGAATATCAAGGTATAAAATATGTGCTTAGAGAATGGTTCAAAGTTAAATCGTGTTCCCACTCTTCGCGACATTGGTAAGGATTTACAATATTTTTCGTTTCTTTACTTAACAAAAATAAGAATTATTAACTTCCCCATACCATGTAAGTATTTATGTTTAAAATATCATGAATGTCAGTTCTTTTCTGTATATTTATTTTTACCGTTAAATATCAGTGAATACAGGAAACTCCATTTAATTATATTATGCTTGTAAGTAGAAATAACCTTGTTCCGCTCAGTTACTATAAAATGTAGATAGGGGTGTACAAGTACTTACAGAGCTGTACTGCACTACAGGAACATATAACACACTTAAGGGCAACACACATTTTGCGTGCTCACATTATTTTAAGAAACTGTTTAAAATTTACTATTCGAAATTGTTTAAATACTTTGAAATGTGGAAATCTGGTATTAGTTTTTCAAATACGAATACGTAGTACAGAATTACTACTATTAAAAAAATATTCGAAATTTCGAATATTCGCACACGAGATCTGATTTTTTTTTATCGCTTGGTTTCCACTGTTCAGCATTAAAAAAAAAAAAACTTTTTGCAGCATCATCACAAATTTAGACAGTAATAGTTAACATCTGGACAAGAATTGTTAAGTTTTATCACACTTCTCTGCAATTCTCAATTTTTGTTCCACAGAAGTTTTCAGCTATTTTCTTTTCCATTACATTGCCATTATATGTAATATAATTATTTGAACACACTGCAGTACAATGAAAATGGTTTTAAAACAATTGATGGGAGTGAAACCTTTCCAACACGTTCTGCAAGTTTTTTGTTCAAGTTACCATTACTATTTGCATTTATAAACAAAGCCAAATTAATACATGTCAAGAGCACAGCGTTGCCAATATGAAAGCAGCAATCTAAAGTGTTCGAGACTATCAATAGCACTAGCGGCTGCATTTCTCTTGCCGCCATCTCGGATTTGAGTCATGAGCACATGCATTACACACGATCATGGTAATTTTTCAACGGCTTTGCACGCAATCACCAACTTGGGTATGGTGTGTCTCTTCTCTGTTCTATTTCCAAACAAGTTAAGAAATCCTTTCTTCATTATCTATGACTTTCTTCACCATCTGTGACTCTTTATGTAGGAAAACTTAACTTTACACTAAATGGCAATCAAATGGGACCTGAATACAAAAATACAAACCGTGGGAAAACTTAAATAAGAGGTTTCACTGTATGCAAGGATTAAAATTTAGAAATTCTACATATACTGTATGAAGACTTATGTGATTACTTACACAAACACATTCTGCTGCAACCAGTTGATAAACAAATGAGTGTATTCCAAAATGTATTGTAACAACAAAAATGTGTAATGTTTTGCTGCCTCCCACGCAGTTAAGGAATGTGATTTGATCATTTCAAGCAGCCCAGGTGCATAGTGATTAACCTGAAAAAGTGCAACAAGGAGTCAACATTTTAAATTCTGTTATATAGTTTAAATATACATACTGCATGTTACAACTTAAGATTCCATTATATACGCCTGATGTATTAATTCTTAAATTTGTATTACTTAGTGAATGCCATTTGTAAACAATGACGGAAAAATTTTGTATCCAAGTTTTTCTATCACCGTTTACAAATTGCATTTAATGCACAAAACAAATTTAGTGCAAACATGTTAAAGAACAAATATATTAAATTGGTTCTTTAAACAAACATTTTTTGATTTACGCTCTAATACAAAATTTATATTATGGATTTAAAACAAAGAATTTGTACACCAGAGGTATAGTGGAATCTTAAGCGTGAGAGTGAGTGATTTTGGTCAGCGCTTAACATCTAGATCTTAAGCGCTGGTGAGGGGTGACAAGAGGTAGGTATAGAGCAGCACCGGAATGTACAGGGAAACAGGAGAGCTTCGATAAAACCCGCCAACCATCGTCTGCCACGACTACCACGTGCAAAAATCCAGGAACCGACCCTGCCAGGAATTTGGACATACCAGGTACGAAAAAAACGAACTACGAACATTAATCAAGATTATCTGTAATTAGTACATACTAACGAAATGTACACTGCATGTAATTTACAAAGGAATTACACTTGAACTTCGATTCTAAGAACACACATGGTTCACCATAATTTGCCCATAAGAACACACATGGTTCACCATAATTTGCCCATACGAACACACACACACAACCAATTTTGCCCCTCCCCCTCCCTTTTTTTTCTACACTGGTAAATCAATGGCAATTGCTACAGTCTTATTTGTACATCTCTGAGAGAAACTTAAGACTAAGACTTAAATCTACATGTTTATTATGTAAATACTGTACATATTTTGGTCAAAACTATACCCAAGCTGCGCATAAGCAACAATTTACTACCTAAATCAAGAACGGGAAAACATATTGAGATGTAGCACTAAGGTCTAACCTACAGCACAGCGCACAATACAATACGTCACTACTTGTGTTTACCTTTCCAGCAGGGAAAAAGTATGTTTTTATATTCATGAGATATTCATAATAATTTAAAATGAAGCCATCTTCACTTAAAATAATGTAATCATCACTATAGATGGTTTACAATTATGAAAACATGGAAAAATGTCTATACACACCACCACCATGTAGATTTGTTTGTAAATGTAGACACATTTTGACAGCAGCAAGAATGCAAAAGACTACACTACTGTATAACTACGTGATAGTGTTTTATGAAGTCACAAGGTTAGTCAGAGTACAATGAAATTTCAACTCAAGTCGTTTCTGAAGTGATCCGAGTGAGATTTGGTTAAGTCCAAAATATGAATCAATACATTCAAAGGAGTACTAGCTAACACTTACCGACTCATGTGATCTGGAAAAACGTGGCAAATGTATTAAAACACTATTTTTCTTGGAATAATTTTTATATTTCATGTGTGAACGACACACAAACTGTGACAGTAACGCCATCTCTTAGTCCTTACAAGACTCCGCCCATCCCAAGGAGTATCGGCCAATCACTGGTGTTCACAACTCGCCCAGTGCAGTCCATTGGCTAGGGCTGTTACCGGTTTTCGTCTTGTGTACGTGTGTCTCGTTATGTACAGCACACGAAAAAAGTACCAAGAAATATGAGTATAACAGCCGCTGGAGTTCAATGAACTCTGCCCTATATGGCGCATGATTGACAGCAAATACTAACTGACTTTCGCTGCATCTGTCATAATTATTACAGTGTATCAATATATAATTCATTCATTTCCCGTACAGCACCTGTAATGTTTTATTTGCTGCAGACTTGCAACTGTATTTGAGTTTTCTCCCCCCCCCCCCCTGTTCCTAAAAATATGCCCATACAAGCAAAGTGTCCATACGAACCAAGTGCCGTACTAGCGTGGTTTGAGTGTAAAACAATTTATAAATCAATAGCAAAACAGAAAACCAAACTAAATAACAAAGACACCAGAAAAACTCAGGCCAACATAATTAAGCCAGAACATACAGGTTGTTCATAAATTATCTTTACAACTTTAGACTTGAATAACTTTAAATCTATAGAAGATACAGTAAACTGTTTTCAACATGCGGCAAGATAACTCAAGGTTTTTTTTAACATTCCTTGTTCAGACTGACGCAAATAATGACAAAAAAAAAAAACACCTTTGTTTCACCGAAGAGTTAACTTTACATGTGTCAGGTAAACTGAATCTTCATAACGTTCGTATCTGGGGATCAGAACCTCCTAATGTTACACATGACATGGAAAAACAGACAGTACCAAAATCAATGTGTGGTGCAGACAATGTGTGGTGCAGACTATGCATGATTGCATCATTGGTCCATTCTTTTTCATTGAGTCTACAGTCACTAATGGTGTTTACTTGAACATGTTGCAAGAGTTTGCTGTACCACAACTGAACCATCTGCAACATAATGTCATTTCCCAGCAGGATGGGGCACCACCTCACTGGTCCCTTAGTTTCCATCAATTTCTGGGTGAAAAGATTCCGAACAGGTGTATTGGACGATATGGTGAGTCGTCTCTTCGTGTGTATGTACCTATTTACAAGTATCAACTGTAAGTACTTGTACTTCTGTCTGTTACATTACTTTGCTAGCCTAGCGAAACTGTTGTTGCGATTGAAATGTAGATGTTGCAAAAAAAAACTTTGTACACTGGTTATTATTATCGTGATAAGGCTACTGTCTTAGGAAATATGTACTGCAACTTAAGTTGTTGACGTCTCAGAGTCACAAAAATACTGTCTCGTGAAAGACATAAAACTTAAATACCTTACCCAATCAATAAAATAAATATACCTATCCCAACGGAAGTATCTAGTTGGTTATCAAAATAAATAAATGAGAAGATCGATAGAATCAAAATTTAAAGGAATGCAATTTTTCCTCATTATCGATTCTTTTGATACCAGCAAGAATTGGGGCATCGAGGAATCGTAGGGTCGATAATCCCATTCCTAATTACAACCCTATTATCAGGAAAC
The DNA here is from genome assembly GCA_003012365.1 of Medauroidea extradentata. Lineage (NCBI taxonomy): Eukaryota > Metazoa > Arthropoda > Insecta > Phasmatodea > Phasmatidae > Medauroidea > Medauroidea extradentata. The sequence continues at coordinate 17,899 of PNEQ01088062.1, read as the reverse complement.
TTGAGATGTCGTAATAGAGGGGCTGTACTGTAGTATTCTTACCTAAAGTTTTCAAAAGGGTTCACTGTACTGCAAATGGCCTATGTTCATGTCATACCATAATGTAAAAAATGTATATATCATTTGTTACTTGTTTCTTTTAAACCAACTTACCCAATCCAATACTACTGGAGTCTTTTCTTCTACAAAAAGTCGTATGTTTCCATATAACAGGTAGAACTGATCTGCTATAACAATGCTGAAATCCCATGCTTGCTGAAGATATGGTTTTGCTTGCTCAACAAAAATACTGTAGTACTGTGGAACATTCTCTTCTGCCCACCTGAAAAGGAAAAAAATAAATAATTTCATACAGTTCTTAAATTACATTAGAATAAATTTCAAGTAATCACGAAAACTTCAAGCAAACATGTAAATGCATGATATACTTTCCAAATTCCAAAAACACGTCAATGCAAATGTTTGATGCTGCTTCTGTTTTTTTTATTATTAGTATACATAACTTTCCAAATGCCAATAGTGTTCGGGGCATCCTTGCAGGTGTTATGAAAATGCCATCTACATATATATAGAGTAAAAACACTAAAATACCAAAGCTGTGTTACAACTGGCACATCACATGACCAATCATAAACATTCATAAAATGTAACCTGCTAGAGTTTGCTAGGTTTTCTCTGTCATATGATTAGGTTCACTAGATTACCGCAGGTTGTCCAGGGTTAAATCAAACATATCATGGCTTAAATACAAAGCAATATCACATGACATGATGTTAGGTTTCAGGAAAAAGAAATAATTTCTTAAAATGTTATTTCTGAAGATGTACTGTTAGTTTGGACTTAACATACTGAATAAGAATATACTTTGGTACATACTCCATATTATAAACAATTAATTATAGTTGAACAATAACATTAACTTACAAGTACATAGGTCATATTGTCTTGGAATTAATAATACTTGTAGATGGGCTACATATTAATAAGTGCCCTACACAGCAGGCGCTAGATGCCATGTGATGCCATGTTTGAGGTACAGAAACATTGGAGTGATAAGAGCTAGGCTGACTCGTGTGGCAGAACTATATTGCCTCGATGGACGGGATGCTATAATGGTGTGCAGTGATTTAGCCATTGACTTTTTCCTATGGCACTTTAAGTAATGACTACTATTTTATTTACAAAACGTGCATAGTACAGTCCAGTGCAAGCATCTATAGTTTTGCTTCACAAGTTCGGTTGGTACTTTTCCTATTTGGATTTTCCTACGTGGTATTTTTAAAATTAATCCCTCAAGGATTGACAACTGTATAAAATAACAACGCATTGGAGTATTTTTCACTGTATCTCTTCCGCACATGTGACCCAAAATATGAATATATTACGTTAACCACTGTAAATTCAACTGATACATAAGGTCAAATATTCATTGCTTTGCAAACTGCGTTATTAATTTTAACAGTTCAACAATGCTACAGATGTGCAAAACTTCAGCCAAAAAATTCACTTAAAACTGCTCAATGGTTTGCTTACAGATTGCATTCGTAGAATGTTATATGTACACATACAAGTATCAGTTCCTCAATAGCATACTATGTACATCCTCCAGATTCAACCATTTTTACTTTTTATGTTAGGTTTCCCCTTAACATGCTGTCTAGTACTAATGGAAAATGAAGAGAGGCTTAGGTCTGAAATTCAGTGCCGCTGGATCCACCATCAAACTGCTACTGGTACAGGTGGACAACCTGGCTAGTAAATGAAAGGGCCGTCAACAGGATTTGCGGGCTCCTATGCAAGTAAATCTTTTGAGGCCCCATTTCACACTTAATTCACATTTTTTCACTCAATGGTTAAATTTAAAAGAGATATATATCAGACTAAGTAAACATTATGTACTCCCAAAATTTTTTTTGAATAACATGCCGTAAAAAATTGTATATATTTTTTTTTATAATGTGCATGCAACATCTAAAAAATCACGGTAAATAATACTGAAGTTTTGTAAAAATTAAATTGAAAGAGAAAACATAGGATGAGAAAGTAAGGTCATACTGTATTGCTAACTGTTCAGTAGTATGAGCCCACGAATCGCAGAACATACCACCAATATCTTCATTTTCATAAAAACTTCATTCATTAATTGAACGAGTTGAGTTTCAGGTAAGTGGAGTAAATAAAAAAAAATAACATCGTGTTAAATTTTACTAAATCGACATACTAAACGAGATTCAACTTACTTTATAATATTGCAAAAATAACCTACTTATAAGGACATCAACTAAGCTTACTGCATATAATCAACAAACATTACAAATGAATTTTTTTATAAAATTTGAGAAATTGGGTTATGAAATACTTGTTTTAAGAAGAATTTAAAGCATCTTAAGCCATCATCAAAACAAAGATTAAAAGTGTGGAATTGTACACAATTCGGATAAAAACACAATGCAGTAATAGTTGTAATTGAGATCAAAAGAAACCAAGTTGTCAATAAAAAATTACAATATTATGCATACAGTATTTTTTCTTGCCTTCTTTGATGTAAAATTATTAAAATTGTTGCGTTGATACAAATAATATGAGTAACGACACCAAGTTCACCCACACAACCCATGTATCTGTTAGTTAAATTTGAGAAATCAGGGTGTGGAATAAGGAATTTTAAACAAAATACTGTACATATAATTTGTGTTCAAATTTCAACACAGATCGCAGCCATTTTTACTTAGTGTTGCGCTCTTCCACAATTACACAGAATTGATCTTTATACATTACACAGTGTAGTATACAATTCAAATGTACATAGTATGTTTACTTATAACGCTGCTTTAGGCTTAGCCTATTTAAAGAGTTCATTTTTGCTCATAAGAGCTCAAAAATTGTGATTCTACTTGAACTTGGAGCTATTTTCTGTTGTGGAGCCGCTGGAGCAAGTAAGCTATTAGGACGACATTGGCTAGCGTGTCAACAACGGTATCGCTTCTACACATTTCACACAGACACTTTGAATGCTTCAAGTTTGACATTTAAGAGAAAAAATATGGGAGGTGGGTGGCCAATTTGTTCAACAAAATACCTGACTGAGATGTTTGCGATAATCACGTGACCAGGTTTGTTCAATTAATGGGGGTTTAATCACAGTATCGAAAGCAGTCATGGTTTTGGGGTCGATGTGTATGTGGTAACTTGAAACAAGCCTTTATGAACTGCTGTTATTATTTTTCGTAACTAATGTGCTAATTTATGATGACGCCATAGTGAATAAAAGGGTCTTAAAGGGATAGGAGGGAGGACATTTCGTAAATACCTTAAGAAAAGTTTCCTAGAAGAAACTTACCAGTGAAATTGCCACTCGGGACTAGAATTAGACATTATTCTTCGACTTGGCACAAACGTGACAATACAACTGATAGAAAGATAAACTGTAACTGACAGTAGCACAGAGTTAGTGAGCTAGTCCCCAGGAGAGCTTCTGTACACCTGCCTAGACGACTCAAACTCTGTTCATGTGTATGTGTCACATGATGCTACCCTTCACTATCCTTTGTCACCCCACCTGCCCACTGCGCCAACCAGATGGACCAAGTTTCTCGCTTTCTCACCCTAAACTGACATGATGAGCAATATTAACTCATTTGCATAATTGCTCAAATTAATTTTATACCTTAATTACATTGTTTTTATGCTTGACTCAGTTTAACATTTCAAACAATCAATTAGACTTTTTATTGTGTGTTTACATAAATATAAAACTTAATTGAATACCGACAAACACCGGGCCCCTGTGCATTTGCCCTCTTTGCTCTCGCCCCTTTCTTGTAGGCCCTGGTAAATGACAACTTGACACTGCATGCTGGAGAGACAAGAAGGAAAGGGGGATGGCAGAAGTGCAAGATAGCATCACTGTATGTATACGTATCTCAATGTGCTGCACTCGTAACATCACTGACATGATAATTCATGACAACCGCATCTAATGAAATCAAACAATGTGGAAATGGATCCTGAAAGGGGAGTGACAGGAAACACCATCCCACCCCTGTCACCTCCACTCAATTCTCACTGTGAATTTTTTAAAACTAAAATTGAATGTTATCTAAATGTTTCTCAATTTGTTATTACAGTATTTCCTAACTATGCCAAACTCTTTCCATGCTACAAATCAAAATTGTGTAGACTTACATCCAAAAAAAAGTGGGAAGTTAAATTCAGATCTTACCCCGAACTAACTTGAGGGACACGGGGTAGGGGTGGACTCCAGAAACGATATGTGTCACCATGCTAAGGAGACCTCATAAATAGGTACAAAGCATTTCAGTTAAATAATTATTACTCACTGAATGCAAACACATCCGTATGTGAAATTTTAACCATAGAAGGAACATACTTTGCAACATATGGCACTGTTGATACTATACTTACTCATATGATTTATGTGAGTAATATTTGGTTCTTGCCCATGCATGTTCGCCATATTTTAGGGCTCCGATGTCCTTCAGGAAACGGCCTGTGCTAGAAGCTGCAAAAAAATTGTACATTCATGAAAAAATTTTTCATTGTTGCTACAGATTATCAGGATCAAATTTCCCTGACTTTTCCAGGTTTTCCAGACAAAAAAAAAGAATTTCTAGTAAATACAATGTAACAAAAAATCACAAATTTTAACTGGTTTTATTTTTTAACCAATTAGAAAACTTTGCAGTCGCTGTACTGTTTGACTGAGTTTGCCACATTTAACTACTATCACTTTGAGAGTGGCTATTAGCTGGATTGTTTTAAATCATAAACAGTTCTCGTAGCCTCTTATTTATTGACTGTATATTTACTGTAACCTTGTACAGCAATACATCAGAAACCATGACAATTGTGTCCTGTGTCCCAAATGTTAAGGTTGTGAGACATAAATAATAAGTTCCTGTTTTTTTTAATACATACACAAAAAAATGTGAAGAACTAACATTATCGTAGTTCATAAAAGTACTGCAAATGCAATGACTTTACAGAAAAGCCAAATCAACAGACCTGAAGTTTGTTATCACACATTGAATTCCCAGAAACCAAAAGCAATTTCCCTGACTTTTCCACGTTTTCCCTGTTTTCCAGACCTGTAGTCACCCTGAAAATAAATACAGGTACAGCAGGCAAATATCAATATGTTTTCCCACTAATACCACTCTGGCACCACTGAGTGAAGCAACAAAAGGTTAGAAGGAGTGACAGGATAGTAATCAATAACACACACCAGCTGTAGGCCAGATGGGGTAGTGTTTGCAAAGAGGACATCAAATTTATGCTAAAAGCACAAAACTAACTGAACAAGTTGCCACACTATGGACAATACTACAAAAGGAGATCCTCCAACTCACCCCTGTCCCTCTTCCTCCCACGATGCCAGCAGATTACTCACAAAAGTCAAATCACACGCACTATGACTTGCAGCTGCGCGTCATGCCGCAAACCTCAGCACACCTGAATTGCATGGACAGTCTAGCACCAATCTCTGTTTGCTGTGTGCAAGCCAGCACCAGTTATGAAGGACTGGGTATGGCTGCAAACCAAACAGTTCTCCCTTCCCCAATCACAGGTATACAAGGTACTGCAGAAGAAAACAGGTCAGTCCATCTGGAAGTCTTCGGAGAGTCCTTTTGGATACATCTTAGGACTGCCTAGCTGCCACTTTTTCCAAGCCTTTCACAGTATAAATTGCTACAGTGCCAGCAGAGCTAAGCATACGCAGCTCACTCCTTGCAAATACCTGTCCAACATCTCACACTGCAGTTCAGAACTTGTTGACCATCACGACGTGCGCTGATTGCACCAACTGTGGACAACCCAGTGCTGTGAGGCCACCACCACCCCTACGATCTCTGCTCAATCTGACTCTCTGTAGCAACAACTCTTGCCCTTCATGTACTTACCACTGTACAAGCAAGGTGCTGTGTTCTTCTTAGAATAAACACATTTACCATCCAGGGGTGTAGCAAAAAAAAAGGGGGAGGAGGATAAGGTTGACAACCCCCCTTGCCCCTCGTGACTAATTTTAAAGAAAATTATAAAAAAATTTAAAATATTTTTTTACCAACAGATGTTCTGTTACAAGCACTATTTTGCACCTTGAAATTCAAATTTTCTAAGGGGAGGACCCCCAGACCCCTCTTTTAAACGGGTGGTCAGTGTTTGTTATATGTATTATTCTCAGGTTAAAGATCCCTCTATACGCAGCAAATCCTGGCTATGCCACTGCCACTATCTGATTCCGAATGTTGTTTCCCGCTTAAGGTTCCTGTTCATAATATTGCAGTACCTACTTCATTCCAGTTTAAAGTAAAGCATGCCGTAAGCTAAGTCCTTCAGACAATATCCCTGGGAGCACCAAAACCTCAAAGCATCACAGTGCTGAGTACTTTGCACAGGCACCCAGTATTTTGATCTGCTGAGAGGTACCCGCACCGCCCACTACAAGACTTGGCCACTGCTCGATTGTCACACAGCTGCACTAACATGCAGAGGGTGTAAGGGATGTCCCTCGTGCATTACTTTGAACTTAATTATAATGAATTTTAAACAGTACTGACACATTAGAATGTGCATTTATCACATGAAAACAAATATGTACACATTTTGCCACACTTAGACACATTCAACAGACAAAAATTACAGAAGTACTTGTGACATGTCACACCTCATTTTCAAAAACAGTTATAACTGAATAACTAAAATTCTACTACAGTATTTTAATTCACTAATCTGTATCTATCATTATCCAAATAACTGTACAAACCTTTAACTCATTAAACAAAAATTATAACTCTTTTGGCAAACGATTGTGAAACTAATTTTACGACACTTTACAACCTTTTTAATATAATCCACTAGCCACACAGCTAGTGTAATTTTTGCTGTATTAATTTATACATGTGTAACTACACCAAAAGAGTTAACTCCTAGCATCACCTAATATGAAGTCACATATACTAAAAACAACAACATTAAAAAATTACGGAACGTACTGATCTAGCACAAAATTGTGACTTGCTCAAGAATTTATAAGGAACAGTGAATTACAGTTTATACACAGTCAAAGTATTTATTTCAAAATGGCCCACTAGGGCATTGATAGGCCACGTTCCATTTGCTGCTGAAAAGACTGGTCAGTAAACGGCCAAATGGAACACCATTAGTACTTGGCGACCTCAGTAAATGAACACAAATGGATCACGTATCAGTAAAACTTCCAGTAGAAATAATGACGTCTGTATTTAAAGACGGTAAAATAATTCATCATACATTACAAAAAAAAGCCTTAGTTAAAAGAACCATTTCTGAATTCTGAGAAAACTTTCTTTTATAAATCAATCTTTTTAAAGAATGTATGAAAAAATTACAATATAGGCCAAAAAATTTTAGTTAAGAAAACATTTACATTAATTTCTGTTATAAAACTGTGTACTAATTCACTGTTACACTATCTAAATCTTCACCACATAACATCACCATTATAATTTAATAGATTTGCCACATATTTCTGCAATGCTTATGTCGTCTGCTACTGCTGAGACTGCCTCAACTCCTTCACGCCAGCAGATTCAGCAGGAAATGACGTTTCATTTAGCTTCCAACTCAGACACCATTTCAGTTACCAGCCAGTAGCCTCAGCATCTAAGAGAATGCTCGTCAGTAAATTCAGCTGCTGTCAGCAGCAAATGGAACCCGGCCATAAAGAAGTGGAGACAGTAATTACTAATTCAATTAATTCCCCTAAAAATATAGATACTATATAACAACGTATTAAATTATCAATTTTTACATATCACTTAATCACTAATCACTGTTAGTAAAATTTACTAAACATTATCAAAAACTAAACGCGCCAACTTTTTTGTAACAAGAAGAAGGACATGATCACAACAAATACTCACACTTGAAAGTGCCATGCTTTTGAATGTCATATGTCAACAAAGCTGCTATGACCAACAATAGGCAAAAACTCCCAAGTTTCCATGGAAAAGATCTCGACACAGTCATCTTTTTCAAAAGTTCCTAAAAAAAAATATTATTTTTAATAGTCTATATCACAGTTATTTTTTTAATAGTCCATATCACAGTTATTTTTTTTAATAGTCTATATCACAACTAACACTTTTTTAATCATATTTAATTACAATTTATACAATAGCAACACTGTACAGGATTAGAAAAACACAAATTCTCAAAAGAGTTCAATTTTATTTGTGAAACATAGCCCAAATCATAACACTAAATATATTTTCCCAAATCTAATAAATTGTTTTATTTATTGTCACCAAAGCAAAGTACATACATGTGACACAGAAAAAGGCCCTTTCATCTGAAAAATTAAAAACTAATTGTTGTAGAGGGCTAAACATTTTAATATAAAAATTACCTTTATGCCTCCAAAGTTAAGAGAGATATGAATATTTAAATTTCTATGAACCAAAAATTCACTGTCAAACCCTAAAATGCCCTAAAATGCTAAATTATTCCTTCTTGTATAATTTGCTTAGACAACAAATGGTCCATTTTTACCATTCTGCATCACCAATACTGATCACAAGCTGTTCATAGACTGCAAAAAGTGGTTAAAAAAAATTGACACCAATGGTTTTTTGATAGTTAAATTGCATGTCAAAATAAAAATGTTATTATTTAGAGGAATTGCCTTGAAAAATATGAATGAAATTAATTTTGCCTATTCATTGATATTACTTTGTTGCATTGCAGAATAGGTAGGGTGGAGCACCAAGCATGGTGCAGCAGTGGTAAAATACTCGCCTCACATTCGGGAGAATCCGGGTTTGATCCCCGGCTACGGCCATCCTGATTTCCGTTTTTCAAGGTTTTTGAAATCACTCCAGGCAAATATGGGATGGCCGGCTCCCCCCCCCCCCTCTATTATGTACCCCTACCAAGGACATATGTTGTTTGAGGGCACATAAAACCAAATAAATACACTACATCACTCACGCGCACGCACACACACACACTATTTTAAGTGGAATATTTCACGCGGATAACCGGGAGTCTATTAATGAGTGTGTGTCTATATTATATGTTTTTCCCCTCTTTTTTTCCTAATCTAGACATTGGTTACTTAACTGTTAAAGAGACTGATATTTGTATGTTACAATTTTAAACTCATATACTGTAGTATTCATCATCACCAATGAAAACTAGTGCTTTGCAGCAACAAATAATTTTAAATTTAATATTTAGTCATTGTAAAAATATAAGTGGTTATGGTTGTTTAGCCTATTTTGAGGCCATCGCTACTAATTTTGTTTATTTTTCAGCATCTACCATAGAAGGGAACATTTTACAAATTTAGTGCTGTTGGCTAGTATCGTCTGTATGTGTTTGTATTAGCACAGTACGGGCATGTAAATGTGGTTAGTTCACCTTATTAGGTAACAAACAACGGCCAGGAGAGTGACTGGGGAAGGAAAATTGTACAGTAAAATTGTGTAATGTAGCCTGTTTTCCCTCCACCATGATATGAAACAATCACAATGTCACGCCAGCTAGTTCCACTGCAGGCAGTAAATTAATTTATTTATCTCAAGTTAAATTTTAAATGCAAAATGTTGTAGCTGAATACTGAAAGACACTAATGTTGCTTGAAAAAATGTGAAGTGGCCAAAATTTAACCATCTTCAATACACATTTTACTTTTAAAAAAATTAATGATTTTAATTTTTTCACGAGTTTGGTACAAACACTCTACTGAGTCGAGTTTTCATGTCACAAAGAAGATGAACTACAAAATTTTTATCTTGTTGATACCCTAGACGAAACAAGATGTTATAGGTCGTTCGGGATAAAGTGAGTACTAAAAATTTAACCCTTGAAAAATATCACTAGCTGTTACTGCATGTAATTCTACATAAACTATTATAGTTCCCTTACTGCTTGTATGGTTGGCAGCAAAATTACGCAACATAGTTCCAACTATTTTCATATTTAAATTCAACATTAATGAAACAAAATCAACCAAAATTGATATGTAATTGTATTTTATATTTATATAATTAATAGACTATTTTTTATCAAACTGTATCGATTCACACTGACTGCACATTTCATCTTACACGCACGAACATCAAGTGTCATGTCCAGAGAAGTTACATTTCCCGGCATCAGCCATTACATGCAGAAATATACTAATTGGCTGAAAATAGAACTTAAGCAGAGCTTTTTTGAGTGCTCACTTTACCCAGAATCGCCTATAGTTGTCCAAGATACACAAACATAATGTCAGGGCCTAGGTTAATCAGGGTGGTTACTTATGCAACAAAGAAAATACCATGATTTTTGTAGACAAAAACAATAAGTTCCCTGATTTTTACAAGCACGAAAACAAATATTTAACAACCTATTCAAAGTAATTTTCAATAAAGATAACAATTTCAATGTTCAACTTTGCTGACGTTGAAAGTGAGGTTGCTGAGCACTCGTATATGTGTAGTTTTGTTCATCAGCATTGTAGTTTTGTAAGAGTTTCCAAGGCTACTATTTTTGAGTTCTAGTAAATTAAATTTGTTGACGTACAAGGAGGGAATCCATATCGTGCTCTTATTGCTCTGTTCTGCAGAACGTGGAGTCGCCATAATTTATTGGTTGTGATATGTCCCTAAATTGGTAACATGTAGGTGAGATGTGAATGAATTTACCAAAAGCAAGTATGCCCTATGTAATCTGTATAATGACTTTTTCCATCTAAGCAAGGTACATATATGTTATGTTTTCTACAAACATATGATAATTTATAGTTGTAATAACGATGATGATGATAACTTGCAATTAGGCAACTCTCCGGTGGCAAGCTGTAACCTCCTCCTTAATTCCCTACCCTCCTCACCATCACCAACTCCTCTGAAAGTAAATTCCACTCCCTACCTTCTCCACCCCAAGTCACTCTGCATCATTATGCCTAGGTACTTGTATTCTGAAACTTGCTCTAGCTCCAGCCCTTCCCATCTGTACACAAACATACTTCTAATCTTATTTCTCGTAAACCTAACAATATTTGTCTTTCTCACATACATTTTTATCTTGTTTTCTTCCGTCCACAATCATATCCTATCAACGTAATCCTGCAACTAGTTCCACCACCCACCTCTGCATATAATACAAACACAGTCATCAGCAAACAATCTTATTCTGCCACTCGCCCCCACATCATTTACCACTGTTGTACGCAAGAAGGGTGGCCACCCCTCCCCCACTGAACATATTAGAGGGGCGAGGTCTCTCCTGATTGGTTACAAAAAATTACTCTTTAAGTGTAATAGGAATAAACCTGGCACATAACTAAAACTTTCATAATAATTGTAAGGTAAAGTATGACGCTTGACAATCACAGTTTACGAGTTACGACTCACAGTGATCATGGTATAAACATGGTGCATATCGTGTTTGCTCCGATTGCGATAACAGGATCACTGTGTTCGCAGGGCGTGCTGCCATCGGGCGTCATTTATCGACATTATTTGTGTTCGGACGTCTTGCCGCCTTTCACCACAAGTACCACAACAGCCCCAGTCTATTCGCAGAAGTGCTGCTATCAGGTGTCACATTCGGTATATTTTGCGTTCGGATGTTGCCACCCTTCATGTTCACGACAGCAGCATCAGTCTGTATGCAGAAGTACTGCTATCGGGTGGCACATCAATATCTTTTGTATTTAAATGTTGCCTGCCCTGCAGTTTGTTTTTGCAGATGCCGAGTATTTCAATGTTTTGATTATGCGTGTAAATATGCTGTAAAATTCTTAACCTGTAATATAATTGACTTATTCACTTCACTTGTGGTTCATTATGTGGATGTACATAAAAAAACTGCCCAGTGATAAAACTGTACAACACACAAATCTGACTGTTATCGACAGCAATCAGCAGACTACTTATGCCACATCAAGAAAAGCGAAGGAAGAAGCACAAGTTTCCTTTACTGGTGAAGTAGGTGATGAAGGAAGAAATACTTGTGGAACAAAAAAAAAGCAGGTAATCGTCAAAGACTAGGAAAACAAAAATTGCTTAGCTTGAATATTATAACAATAGGGATAAGGTATTTTGTAACGTATGTTAACATATTTGGTCTCTGAATAAATGTGTGAATAAAAATTTTAGTGTAGCTTTCGTAGAATTTGGTTTCTGCAATTGGAAAAAAGCAATTGAGAAATTCAATGAGCATGAGAAGTCTCGGTTTCACAGGGAATGCACGGAGGCAGATTTTATTCTCAAGCCTGTACTAACATGCTCAAACAGTTATCCACAAATAAGTCCAAAGAAATAGATGAGGCCCGAACAGCTTTGGGTAAAATTATTGGCAGTGTGCGGTTTCTAGTCACTCAAGGATTGGCAATTCTGGGTCACAATGATGAGTCATCAAATATCCTTAAGCTATTGAAATTGAGAGCTGAGGAACTGGACCATTTTTCATTGGTGGTGGATGAAACAACTGACTGTACAACTAAAGAGTAAGTATCGTTTTGTGTACGAACAGTAGATACAAATCTTGAAATTCAAGAACTTTTTTTAGGATTCTATGAAACTCCTGACACTACAGCTCAAACCTTGTTCAATATAGGAAACAGTGTTTTAGATCTTCTTCAGTTACCAGTGTCGGATCTCAGAGGTCAGTGTTTTGATGGAGCCAGTAATTGTAGCAGGTTCTCATTCAGGTCTGCAGAAGAAAATAAGAGAATTAGAAAATAGAGCCTTGGTATTTGTGCACTGTCAGGCTCTTTCTCTTAAATTAGTTACTCAAGATAACATCAAGAATGCGCCAGCTGCTAGACATGCTATGAACTTACTGCGTGAAACTATTGGGTTCTTTTATACATTCCCCTTGTTGAGTGGTTTAAAGGGATTCAAGAAGAAGAACACAGCAAGAATTTACGACCACTGTGTCCTACAAGAAGGGTTATGTGTTACAGTTCCTTTCAGTCTCTTTTGTCCAACTACAGTAATGTTGTAGTCTTTCTCGACTAATTTTTTAGTCAGGATTCCAGCGAGGCTGCCATCAGAGCTTCTGGATTTCTCAGATATCTGGACTCATCAGATACACTGGTAATGGTTAAACTGTTGTGTTTAATTTTTCAGCATCTGTCTGCCGCAAACAAAGCAATACAAGGAAAAATGCTGCATATGAAATATTTGTGTCACATTCTGCGTGTTTAGGAAGCCACAGTATAACATCTGAAAGAGTAATTTGACACATTTTGGTTGAAAGTTGATCACAACACGAAGGATCTGAACTTAGAGCCTCCACGAGAAAAAAGGAAAAAGAAAATTCCCAGCAAGATACGATGGTCCAACTCAACCTCATGAATTCTCTCCTAAAGAAAATTAAAAGCAGATATACATTGAAGTCATTGATAATGTACTATCAGGTCTCAAAACTAGATTTGATGTTGAAGCAAGGGAACTGCTAACCTCTGTGGAACATTTTCTTTTGACACCTTTTCCAGCAGAGGAAGTTATAGCATTTTATGGAGATGACTTCAACAGCAAACAGCTAGAAATGCATTGTGATATTTTCCATGATGTCCTGAAAGGGACAAAATTAAGTCAGTCAGCAAACTTCAAAGATGTATTTGACGTCTTAAAATCCGAAGGTTTGCTGCGGGCCCGCCTCGTGGCACATGTGTTTGTGTGAGTGAGGTATGGTGCTAAGGGCGACGTCGTATGGGCCATACAATGGTGCATTGCCTCTATGCGTAAGGCGCACAGTCTTCTCGAAGAAACAAATTTCCTATGGGACTTTTAAGTAGTGACCCTGTTGTTTTATTTACGAAATCACTTTACTAAAGTCCAATAATGCACTGCCGTTAAGTGCTTTCACATGCATCCGGTTAGTATATTTTCCGCTATAGCAGACTGAAAACACAGTTTTAACCCATTTTGACGTGCTCTAAAAGGGGATTTCTAATACGTGTGTTGTCTTGAAAGTACTTAAGGGCAGTCGTCTGAATAGTGTGTTCTTTTCGTAGACAAACGGCGTGAACACACGTGCATTAGTTTCGGTGTGAAACGTGTTCTTCAAACACACTGCAGCGTGATTTTATGGCAACGAGGCGGGCTTCTTAAGATCTACAATTACAGAGGCAAGACTGGACCACATAGCCATTCTGAATGCCCATTCAAGCACAGCCAATTGTTTTGATTTTAATGAAATCCCAAACTTTCATTTTGAGGAATCAGATTCGGCAAAACACATTTTCATGTTATTTATATGAAATTGTGTTATGATGCAATTTCAAAATAACAAGACTATTTCTGATGTGTTCACAAATGAAACTTCACATAGACATTGTATGTCACATAACATTGTCCACTATTTTGCATGGCACACAAGTGTATTATGTTATAACATTTATGTTTAAATTAGAATTCAGTAACAAATTATTATTGGTTTTGTAAAAGTCATATGACCTGAATGCAATGGATAATTTTTCAATTAAGGCTTTTGTAATTTGTATTTCTATATTAGACATAATAACATATCATGTACAAAAAATTGTTTATTGCATGCAGTAATGATTTACATGCATTTATATTTCTAGTGTATCAGCCTACATAAGTTGAGATCCAAATTTTAAATAACAAAGTCAGATTTGAAGTGTATGTAATGAAGAATGTCAGTAACTGTAAGTACCTATGTTGTACATAAAATGTTACTCCCTCTTAAGACATTTTCCTTTCTACACAATACACCCACTGACCACACAATTATTGTAACGTTTATCATGTCTAAACATAAATGTTCAGATTATATTACGAGTGTGGTTTCTATATTTTAAAAACGTGACTCTGCTAACAATATTGTTTTTTTTCCCCAAATTTATACCTTTAACATAACAGTTCAAAATAACTGTTCTCATTCTGTAACATGTGACTCAATCAATAAGTTCCGCAGTTGACACTGTTTGGAACGTTTTACAGAACCTGGTTGCAACTTACGTAGGATGTGGAACTGTGCCTCCCCTACCCCCCCTTTAATAATGCTGAGCGATTTTCAACAGTGCGCACATGCGCACAGTTCCTTCTTCAGACACCTCTTTCTCCTAACTCAAGTCACTCTCTCCCTCACTCATTCTTACACACAAACACATGCACGCGCACTGTAGATTCTCACGGCGCATACGTAAGCATTACTTTTTGGAAACTCTCGACGTCACGACACTGTCTGTACAGCACTACTTCTATCACGTTTGTTGTTCTTTCATGCACACGCATATCTGTTATATTTTTTAAACACTCAGTAGTTTTCCTCGAAAACAGTGGTACTTTTAAATCGATTTATGTGTAACGTTTTTAAAATGAGCAAAAGGCAAAAAACAAGCGTATCACACAGTTTTGGATGCAGAAAAAAATTAGCAATTTACAATCTTTGTGTTACAGCTCCACAACTACAACCTTGAAAAAACTGTTACAGTTGCATTTATACTTAACTTGACTTTCAAAAATAGGCAATAAAACCAAGCAAATTCGAAACATATTACATTTTAAGCAAACTAAAGAAATTTTATAACAAATATTTGTGACTTAAAGTGTGCAAAACCTAGTGTTAGTTCCAAGAAATCTCAGATGAACAGTTTTCAGTAACCTGTTCCAAAAATAGCACGTTGCTGGAATGTGTTTTATATTTGGGACGGTAACATTGGAACCTATAACATGGAAGTAACTGTTTGACACATCCTTACTTCCCAGTATTCGATGTAAGACTCAATGGTCTGTAGCTGCCAGGCCTCCACCTATCATCCCCCTGCTTGAAAACTGGGACTACCAGTGCTTCTTTCCAATCCTGTGATTACTTTCCCTCCTCCTGAGATCTGTGAAACTTTACTTCTAGATATCTGACTAACTCTCCCCCAGAGTGCTATTTCCCATACCATCTGGACCCATTATCTTATTACATTTTAACCCTTTTATTAGCCTACCGCTTCTGTGTCCCACATTCGATTTGTTAGCTTCCCTGTCTCCTCCTTTTACCTTTTTAAGATAGGCACTAACCTAACAATTTCCCCCATTTCTTCCCTCTACCCTCCTCCTACATATTTCCGTGGTAATTATCATTTTTCTTTCCAGCTCTCTATCCATCTGCCTCATCCATTCCTTAGCATTTGCCATCTCCTTTCCTCCATTCTGCATACATCTACCTGCACTTCCTTTTTAATGTCTTTATCTCCTGCCTATAATATGGTGGACCCCCCCCCCCCTTTTTCCTCCATAGCGCAATCATCTTCCGTACTATAAATGTTATCACCTCAAAAACTATCAAAATTCACTCCACAATATCTCTACACTATCCCCTTACGGACAATTCATCAAAAAATAAAATTCAAATAAATACAATATAACTAATTTAATCAATGCATGTATGTTTTATTGCATTTGTAAGATCCTGTTATAAACAAAGTACAAAGTTAACAGACAAATACCTTAGTTACCTACATAATTTAACATTAGGCCTATTTCTATACTGTAGTGCAAAGTTCACATCACACACAGTTAAGGTAAACACTGCAAAGTGGGCACTACAACATGTAAAGTTTCTAACATAGTAAAGAATCAATAAAAAAAAATTGTCAAAATTTTAATAAAAATTTACATAGCTTAAGCTAGCTGACAAAACAAGGTGCATAAATCACAACCATTGTCAAATGAGTTAAATTCACTATTCAGTAAAAAGTAATAATGCTTCAATTATTTAAAAAGGTCAATACACTAGCTTTGGAACGTTATCCACTCTTCCTTTACTGTGATACCCATGCTATCTGTCCATGTTAATCTGATTCTGACAGCACCAAGGAATCAATACTTACACCTCAGCCACGAAGGTGGAAATCTACAGAAACTCGTCACAGCACGTTGAAGATTTGGCCGCAAGTGGGAAATAACATTATTTGTAAACACGGAAGCGTTTATGCGTACCTACAAACACAGATCACTTGCTAAAAGGTTATCAATACACGACTTTTCGTTCCCCCAGAATTACTTGACAAATCCTACAGCGAACAGCGCATGTGCATGTCAAAGTTGCGCCCAGGGGCGCAGAATCCTTTCCTTCTCATCCTTTCATTCAAAATCAAGGGCGAAGCATGAAAAATCAATACGGCGAAGCGCACGTCCAAAGTCCGGGTGCAAAATTGGCGAAAATAGTCACGTGGTAAGATGAGGAAAAATAACTATGAACGCGCATGTTCTTCGACAGTTTTAACGTTTTAGGACATACTTTGCTGTAGTTCGTATGGCAATGTTTAAGCACGATAATCAAATCGTAGCAGAAAACATTTGTTTACAAACAAACCCTACATCAACCAAACACAGTACGCGTTTACGAAACGTAGTAGGTACAATCTACTCGGAGTCTGTAATATTAGCCACGTAACCGAATCTACCCTGCTCGGGAGTAGGGTAGTTAGCCGCTGGCAGACGATATAAATACAAGAAAGCGCGCGTAAAATGCAAACAGATTCCCGCCTGTGTACGTAAAAGAAAATATGTAAGACGGTTTGAGTGCATTTTTACGGAAAATAATATGCCGGATCGTAGTATTTTTGTTAAACGATAAGTCAAGAGCAGTTTGGCAAATAAAAGATATCGCCAGAGAATGTAATTCAGGTATGGAATTAATAGGTTTGTTCGCGTGGTCTGCCAGTTTTACCAGCCGAGGGCCGAGGGCAAGTGCCATTTTTCGCTGGCAGCGAAATGGCAGGACGGGCAGTTGCAAGTTGCTATGACCACCCGAACGATATCTGGCAGTAAACAAGCATGTTGTTTTGAAAAACACCCGCGAAAGTTTGTTTTGAAAGTTTAGCATTGAGAACTCGGCTTAGATTCCCGACGTATTTTCGTAATTACGTTAATACATA
>PNEQ01088060.1:17678-38987 GCA_003012365.1 Medauroidea extradentata | reverse complement strand
CGAGAGGATGAAGGGCCCCGGTCAAAGTTAAAACAAAAACCAGCTACCAATAAAAAAAACTAAAAAAAAATCATACACGGAATTATGAAATACAAGGAAGATTCTATATCTGCACATAAGTTCTTGCGGAACAGCAGAAATCGCCGGAATAAACAGCACAATAGATGTCCCTCCCCACCTCCTTCCTACGAGCCACACCCGGCGCCAATGGGGATTAGTGTCGCCTGTTGCTGTCTGTTGTCTGTCTGAGCTGCGCCCGTTACCTCCCTCACCATATTCCTTCTCGCGGGCCCGCACCGCACGAGTAGGTCTTTTTTTGACACAAGTGACGATGACATTAAGAGCATGTGCGACATTGTGTGTGAAAAAATTTTTGAGGACATAAACATTGAAATTGCTGATGAAGTAAAACTCCTGAAGTCAATCCATTTTTCAAACATTGGGCCAAGCCAACTGAAACCACTCCAGCTTTTGAACACACTACGGGCACTAAAACTAGATTCATTATTCCCAAATGTGTGTATTGCTATTAGATTGTTTTGTACAATTCCAGTAACATCTGCTGAAGCAGAAAGATCCTTCAGCAAAATGAAGGATATAAAAAACGTACATCGTTCAACAATGTCTCAGGAAAGGAAGAGTGGGCTCAGTTTGCTTGCCCTAGAACACGAAGTCGCTAGATCGTTGAACTATGATGATATTATTAATGATTTTGCATTGTCTAAGGCCCAAAAAATAGATTTGTAATGGATAGCTGAATTTGAATCCACAAAAAAATTCTAAGAATTAATATTCTTTATTGTCTAAAAAGTCATAAATGTTTGTGTTTTGAAATACTGTGGTGTGTAACAATAAATGCTAAAGGACTTTGATTTGTATTGCTTACTCAAAGGGTTTCTATGTCAATGTAATGGTAAATCATCGCTAAAAATAGTTTCATGTTTTTGAGTATTTAAACTTCAGGCCTATGTATATTTAAGTGTTATTTAGCCTAAACTTACTGTTTATTTATTTCATTATATTATAATCTTATTCTTTGAATGTTAATTTTCAAACATATGTTTCGAATGTTAAGTAAATATTTTATTTGCCAAAGTGTTCCATGTTTAGTTTCTGTTTAATGATAAAAAATAAGGGGGGAGGGGCTAGAAATGAAATTGCCCAGGGGCCCATAATTCCTGTCGGCGGCCCTGGACAGAGAAGTCAAAGCTGCTACCAGACGAATACGCGAAATAATCGTGGCTATACCTATAGGGCCTATCTTACTACTTCTGTTCTGAACTGCATATTACGGATGCAGGTTCAAATGGTTCAAATAGTTCAAATCCCGAGCAGTACAAACATGATTCTACTTTTACTTGTCGCAACTTACAGAAAATAATACCTGGACGTGGAGCGCAAGAGGGGACTATCTACGCGCAGTGCTGCCACATTGTGCATGTAAAATTTCGTACAACATTTTGCCTCTTACATTTTCGTCTCCAATTTAGTTCAGGATTTACACGGTGGGCTTAGTATGTATTTTTTCTGTGGACATCCTGTATATAATACCTTCATACGGTGAGAGATAATATTTCATACAACATAATCCTCACGACAAATCTACTTTAGTTGAACTGCAAAGATTACGAAACTCATTACCGTAACTTTATAATGTCCATGATTAATCGTTTACAATGAAAATGGCAACAATGATTATGTAGCTTCATTCAGTGCATCGTTGCTAAGTAACACTTCCCGGAATAAAAAGTTAAAAACTAGAATAGAGCTCATTTTAAACGGCTGAACAGATTTCCTTGAATCATGGCTAAGAACCATCTCGATCACGTGAGCTTTCAAATAAAAAGTAATCTCATCAAAATCGGGCCATTCGTTTAGAAGCTACGACGCCCCACACACACACACACACACACACACACACACACACACACACACACACACACACACACAGATACGTCAAACTTATAACGCCCCTCTTTGAATGTCGGCAGTAAGAAAGAAAGAGAGAGAGAGAGAGAATGTCAAACAGTAATAGCGAAATCACCCCTCCACTCCGGTTAGCCTGATATTTTCGCACGCCAACTAGTCACCTGCCTATCTAGCACATACGAAGCAATACTACTGTAGTAACCCCGAACAGTCGCACCAGACGCGATCAATACAAGGTAAGTACCATAGAATATTTAAAAGCTGCGGAGCACAAAAGAGAGTAGCGGTGTTGCCAGGTGGGCTGCGCGCTTGAAACTCAAGACAAAAATATTTTACTAAAACTCTTAAACATCCAATTTCCGCACACAAAATGTTTAAGAAGGTGTCATACGTAAATTAACGTCGGAAATGTCAACTTAATTTACTAGATTTATGAATGACGCCACAGGAAAAAAAAACAGAGCAATGCTAGATTTAAAAAAAAAAAATTGTAAAATTTATGAGCAAATTTTAATTGTGCAGCCGTCTTTAACATCCCCCCCCCCCCTGCCGCGGAACAAAAATCCTGGGTGCGCTCATGTTCGAAACTATCCACATGACATTTCTAAACCCTAAATCCGCAAACTGACCGTTACGAACACGGCTTGTAAACACATCCTTGGCGGCAACTCAGTTGCGACTTGCCTCTGCCAACGAGACGTATTATTTTTCGCGTCAAGAGCGGGGCCGAGTTGCGTAACGGACCTAACCTTCGCCCAAGTTCAATTGCGTCCAATGATGTCGCATTTCGAAGACGGTGTTTTATTGCGACAAATGGCGCATCTCGGTAGCGACGCACATTGCGCCCAAACCGTCGCGGCGTTACGTCAATAAAGCTGCAATGCTCGCGTGCGTTTTCGCGTAATCATTCCTCCCGACAAAGCAAAAAATAGCGACAGAATAAACTTTTACGGGCGTTGGACCCGTAAAAATTATTATTTTTATATTTGTGCCAAACACTGTTCAACTTTTGCACATCAGATAACACGTCATTTCCCTAAATAAATAAAAAATTAGGCCCCATAGTTTTAGCACAATCACTCATCAAAGTCACAAAATGACCGTTGCGGTGCAGCCAAAATCAAAAAAAGTAATTATCTAATGAATACAAAATTACGGGAACTGAAAGTCAGTGTATCAATGCATTCTATGACATTTTTGACATAAGTTAGTTTTGAATATTTTAGTAGTAGCCAAAAGTCAAAGTTATGTAAAAAATTACTAATTTTCATCAATTTTTTAAAAATACAAAAATTTATCGCTTTGTGTTTTATAAAGTGTCATGAAGTAGCTCACATCATTAAGTATCAGTATGAATTATCTTGTTTCTGGAAGTTAATTATTTTTTATTATTTTGGCTACACCGCAACTGCCATTTTGTGACTTTGATAAGTGATTATGCTAAAACTATTGGACCTAATTTTTTTTTTATTTGGAGAAATGACATGTTATCTGACGTGTAAAAGTTGAACAGTGTTTGGCACAAATATAAAATTTTGAATTTTTACGGGGGTAACGTCCTTAAGGTTACAATCTTCAGTAGTTTTCATAGTCATGTTTTAATTTTTATATTTGTACGAGATATATTCTCAATTTAGGTATAAATTGTGACTAAATTTTGCTATTATAAAAATGTTTTATCTCTCATAGTTTTTTCGCAATGACTCGCGAACGTCAAAAATTTCATTTTACGATTTTTTGTACACCACTAAAACCAACTGACATACCAAGCTGAAGAGAAAAAAAATACAGTGAATAATGACGTAGGCTATAGGCCGTTCACGATAAAGTGAGCACTGCATAAAGTTTTCTTTCGGCCGTTTTGCCACCATCTTTACTATATTAATATGAAATCTTCCATGTAACTTAAAACCAGTGTAAACGTTTCAACATACTCAAAAGTTAAGATACATTAGAACAATAAAATATATTTTTAATTAATTACGAGTTCTGGTGAGTGATCAGTCTATAGTGAACAGCATCACAAAGGTCTCCTATATAATTTTCTTTCAGTAAAAAAATATTTAATTATTATTTATTTAGGACATCTTGTAGCCTACAACACCGTTATTCACTGTATTTTTTTTTCTCAATTTGGTATGTTAGTTGGTTTTAGTGGCGTACATAAAACTGTAAAATGTAAATTTAAACGTTTACGAGTCATTGCACAAGAACTGTAAGAGATAAAAAAAAACTTTCAGTAAGAGCAAAATTTAGACACGATTTATGTCCAAAATAAGAAAAAAATATCTGATACAAATATAAAAATTAAAATTTGACGACGAAAATTGCTGCAGACCACGCCCTTAAGGCCATGATCTCCCGTTTATTACAAACAATTGCAAATAACTGAAATATTTTTTAACCAAATGCTTTGAAAAAATTTCAGACTGTGTACAGTCATACGATACACAATTTTGCCAGAGCATTTTTTAAAATAATGTACCGTTTGCGAGCAAAAAAAAAATTGCTTCATTTTGGCTTATTTTCACAACAATTTCGGAGGCAAAAAAAAATTTTAATTAGTTTGGTGTATTGCAACAGAAAAATTTATTTACAAACGTTGATATATGTGTTAAAACTGCAAAAGGAATTTTTGATATATGTATTAATTTGCGTTACAAAACATAGTTTCGAAACCAATGCTAAACTAGAGGGCGAGGCCTTAAGGTGACTGCCTTGTTGGACGTCTTTTGCGCGTTTAGACCTTGAAATGTGGAAGCGATAAAGACGACACAGCACGCGCATCACCTCCCCCCTCCCCCCTATTTCTAGGTCATGTCTCTGAACTAGCGTCCAGTCTTCTCGCCGACAACTCGTATCTTTTTGAGAGAATCTACGATGACCCTATCATTTTATAGCGTAGGCCCTAATATTAACGGAAAGTGTGTACTGTACGCGCCTATACGCTTAAAAGTATTCTGAACCAAGATTTTCATACCTGAAAAGGACCACATAAATACCAATTCACGCCATTTTCGGCGGCTAGAAAACATGCTTTAAGGGGGAGTGTTAGACGATTTAATTGTATTTTCAGTTTTTTGAGCCATGACATTTATTAAAATTGTAGTATCAAAATTTTCTCTTCGACAAAGCATGGGATATATTCTTCGTAAACTACTTGACATAAGTAATAATGGAATCTTTCATCGATTTGTCACTTAGAATCAATACAAGAGAATTGTAGGCTAACTTTCAAGAATTATCTTGCAATGGTTCTGCGTAACAAATTCATGAAAGATTCTATTATTATTTATGTTGAGCAGTTTACCAAGGATATATCCCATGCTTTGTCGAAGAGAAAATTTTGATAATACAGTTTGAATAAATGTTATGGCTCAAAAACTGAAAATACATTAAAATTGTCTAACACTCCCCCTTAAGGGGGCCGCCTACCTGCCATGAAAGTTGTGATATAGAAGCTCAGGAGAATCGTTTTTTCACAGAAAATATTACTCGTGAGATTGTGTGTTTGACATATAAAATATATTAAGTTACCTGACACTAAGGGTAAATGGTTTCAGTTCTATCAGTTCCTTAAGTAATTAGAAAATAGGGCCGTAACATTTCAAATTAGTGCCTTTTCCGGCATGTGTAATGTCGTTATTTTTTGTTATTTTTACTTAAAACCATTTAACCTTAGTAGATCTATCCTTAGCTTTCGATCCCGTGACTGTACCTTGTAACTGAAAATTTTGAGGAAATCTTGTTCTTGTAATATGCGTCCTGCACAAATATGCAGCCAATGTTGTGGAAAATTGAAGGATTCGCGAGACCGAGCCTAGAGGACAACAGAGAGAGCGAGAGACAACCTCCTCCACAACAGGGGTTGACCCAATCCCGCTTTTGTGAGGGAAAACTCCACGTCCATGAGGTCGAACGGCCGCTGAGGCGCTACGTAGGCGGGCCCCTTATGATTACTGATGAACCTGAGATGAGCATACACACGTGTAAAGAACTTTAAATGCTGTTCCTAAACATACATCACATAAGCAATGAACATTTTTCAAATAATCTGATAACGGATGAAACTCTGCACACCGCTCGGCGGCCTAAACAAGCGGTCATTTTAAGGCCTCGCTCTTTAGTTTTGCAGTAGTTTCAAAAATGTTTTTTTAACGCGAACTAATACACATAATCAACAATTCATCTTACAGTTTTATCACTTATATATCATCGTTTGTAGCTGAATTTTTCTGTTACAATACATCAAACGGTATTTTTAGATTTTTGCCCCTGAAATATCACATATTTTGTTGTCTAAATAAGCCAAAATGTAGCAAAATAGTTTTTTGCTAGCAAACGGTACATTATTTTGAAAAACGATCTGCCAAAATTGTGTATAGTATAACTGTACACAGTCTCAAATTTTTCCAAAGTGTCTGTTTAAAAAAAACATTTCTAGTTATTTGCAATTGTTTGAAATAAATTATGTATCATGACATTAAGATCATGCTCTCCTGTTTGTGCAGTTCTCCCGATAGTTTCATTTCAAGCCTAAACGAGAACAAATATCCAAAATTTATTTGGCAGTTTTGTTTAAAATGGTTTTCACTATGTTTTACCCTACTTCAAGGCAGAAATACTATAGTTTTAGCTAATTATGTACTTGAAAATTTTTTACTTGGTTTATTAGTCGAAATCGTATAATATCATGTCATTAAAAATTAGCAAAACCAATTTTAAACAAAACTGCTAAATGGATTTGTGATATCTGCTCTCCTTTAGGCTTTAAAAAAATATTATAGCAAAAACCTGTGTAAACAGGGAAGCATAGCCGTAATGAATGTTCTTTCACAAAGATAACGAAAATTGGCGCCTGGTTGTATGATTACTAAAATGAGTATCGTTTACACATCACGTAATTATTATTTCATCATTATTTAATTAAAAAAATTATGAAATTATTATTAAACATTTTCATTCACAGCCTTTGGAATATTCAATGCAGTCAAAAAATACAAACTGAAGTATATTCCTATTAACTTTACCTTTACGTATGCAGTGACCTCGCTACTGTGTACACCTAAGGCGGTTATAAAAATTCACTAGGGTAGGTCAGCCAAAATTTCAAGATTTTGATGCTTGAAATGTTACCCCAGGTAAAATTACTCGTGTTCGAAATTTCAGCTGATGGCCCCTCGGTCAACTACTAAAACTAATATTATATTTAAATACAAATACAATGCGTGTAAAGAGTTCACTGCGGATGTTGCATTTAGCAAAATATTTGTCACGTAGAAACTTTGAATACCATTGCAGGTGGTTATAAAATCCTTTTAATCGACAAAACATTGTCATGTTAACGAGGTAACCTACCCTACACAGCGAGTGAATTTTTATAAGCGTCTTACGTGTATGTGTGTGTGTAGGGTGTACTGGTGGGAGGGATGATGTCGCAAGGTGGAGGGGGGTAATTAAGGGGGAGGAAACTCAGACTCTCGCGTTTGCGCACCCCAGCCTCCGTTATCGTCGGACGAACGAAGGGGTACCAGTTTATCGTACAAGCGTCTGAGTCGCGTCAACTTTCCCGCTCCTCGGAAATACTCGGAAGGATTCGTTTATCCTCGGTGATTGAGCGTAAATGCAGCGCCACGTATATTCGTTTTTATTGTAGTTTCCTAACCTAACAAAGCTCACCTTCGATTCAGGACACAATGACGTTTGGAACTAACCAACTAACTTAAATTGCCCAAGACTAACCTACATCAATCTAAACTAATTGCCAAGCTTAATTGTTTCTGATTCTTCTGTTAAAAATAACGTCTACTTTTTTTTTTTTTTAATTCCGTCGCTGTATTTTTGCATTGCAGTATTTTGTATATGTTACTTTAATTTTACCTTATTATTTAACTTTTAAATTAATTTAAGTACGTTCATAATGCTGGCCGCAATGTAAGGGCAGTATTTATTTTATATTACAATCTCAATTAATCTATTTTCGAAATATAGACTATGTAATCATTATGTTTAGTTTGCAATACACGTACATTTGTAAACCGGGCTGTAGCTGAACATCGTGTTTAAATAATAATAACAATGAATAATATTAAATAATAAACAGGGGACGGGGATAAGAGGGGAAATGTCTGGCTCAGTCACCGAAGATAAACGAATGCCGCCGAGTGTTCCCGAGGAGCGAAAAAGTCAACGCGACACAGGCGCTCGTGGTTGGCGTCCGTTCACGTGATGCAACCGGCCGGGCTATGTTTAGCTTACGGGCGCCGACAGTGTTGCCAACTTAACGATTTTACGCCGTCACGCTTTGTGTACTGTGGGTCGTGGTATGCTTCCCAACTCCCCTCCCCCCTTTTTTTCACTCTTTCAAAACCCCTTCACAATCTATCTCACCAGTGAGTGCTCACGACGTTCGACGAAAATAGTTTTTTTCCCCCACATTTATTTCACACACCGTGTCTAATGAGAACGTTAACCCATAACGTAGGCACCAAATAGGCCTACTGGTTCATAGCAGTGCAACTGGCTGCCGCTGCCGAACATTGTTGCAGATACTTGTTCAACGAAATTAAAACTCACCTCAGAGCAATTTGTTTACTTTTTTTTTATTTTTTTTTATCGCTAGTTTTGCTGATTTTTCTTACGCTTTTAAGGTAATTGGTAGACAGATTGTCTTTTGCTCGTTTTCGCAACTAACTTTTCAGAAGTTGTATCAGCATTCTTGTTCTTTTACCCACTTAGAATTATAGTTCATATTAAGTCAAAAAATGGCCTCACCTGGAAATAAATTCCTTAAAAGGGATACTTGGCATAGTGCTAGTGTCCAGTAACTATATACCAAGAATTAACACTTGTGGATTATGTAGGGACTCCATCTTGGAAAATGGCGTCCAACGTTTACTTTTTAGGCTGTAACTCAATAACGGTTGACAGTATATTTAAAACATGTTTAAGAAAAACTTGAAGCACACATTCTAGTAAAGAGTAATCGTATCTGCAATGTTTTCTGAGCTATTTACCAAATAATTTAACTAAACCAGTTTTGTTCGATGTACTGTAAACACCTGAAGCTGTCGTACAAGAGGTTGTTAGAATGTCTCATAAAGACGAGTTCTCGACGAGTGGATTACATACCAGTTCAGTGACTTGTGTTTAGAGGCTACAAAGAGGCGTGATGCTCTTGCTGTGTCGTCCTTATCGCTTCTGTTTTGCCGGACTTCGGACGCACGTAATACGATCACCCAGGCAGTTACCTTAAGTTTTGAACACATCCACATCACATTGTCAGAACTTCTTAACACTCGATTTCTGGAATACACTAAACGTTTTTAAAATTCGTGGACTATTCGTGACCGTTTGGCTCTACGTAGAATAGAAGTGGTGTGTTAAAAAAAAGTATTCTAAACACACAGCAACGCAGTTTAACTTCTTTATCACCGCATTAACAACCTAAAGCCCGGTAAACACACTACCCTTAATTCTCTACTTAATCCATTGCTTATTTCTGTTCCTCAATATCGATAGCAAATTTACACCAGAATGATATAACAAAACTTCTGTGTTACGTACACACTACCATTGTTTACTAACAACTTTCGGTACATAATGAAGAAATATATATTTGTGATGTTGGTTGTTATAATCCAAAATGTATGAATGTAGTGTTCCCAAAAGATAATTCACAAACAAGACACGCATGCGATTCCCAAATAAGATAGCAACCTTGTATTATTTTAATTTTTGGTTACTCCGGCAATCGTGTGTTCAAGTAGGAAACAAGAATTTTATTTCTACTTAAATCACATTGGCAACCCTGTTTGCGGACTTCGCACCATGGAGGTATTAGTCTATGTTGTGGCAGCTGCCGTACATTTCAATGGTAATCGTGTGAAGCCGATCATTTTCGAACATTTTCGAACTGCGCATGCACAGGACGTTATTTTTCATGAGTCGCCATATTTTAGTGGCAAAACAATAGCAGAAAGCAATGTAATTATGGTTTTTTTTTTTACAAAAATTCGCGCAAATTCTCTATTTGAATCGTACACAACAGTTTACAATTGCTTCAGAAATATAAAAATAAAAAAAAACGAATTAGCTCTCGCTGTGTGTATGTACTTATAAACTTGATGAATTTAAATAAAAGTTTCTTACCTGTACAAAGATAATCCTCCGCAACAATCGAATCTGTTTGTAAGGCCAAGAGCTGCACAAACGTTCACCATAATATGTAGTTAACAAAAAACTAAAACATTTTCATTCAGCTCAATGCTATGTTTACATGTTTTTGTCACCACCAGCTCTATCCTTGTCTTTAGACCTCGTCTGTTGGCCGGCTTCAAATTTGCTCAAAGGCTTCCACTCCATAGACTAATACCTCCGTGCTTCACACGCGCCGTGGCTAAAATAGTACATTGCGCATGCGCGTGAACATACACCACGATGAAAAATAGGACGGGCTCTGTCTGTGAAATTACGTATGGAATTCTGTCTGAAACAAGTACCGATCGCACAATCTGGGAAGTGTACATTTATATAGTTTTATCCACGGGGGTACCGTAAGGTTGGAATTAGGGCGAGAGGGGTGAAGCTAAAAAGGGGGTGAGGTAGTCAGCTGATATTAGCCAGTCGCCATACTGTTTTAACCTCAAAAGTACACACCAGACTGGTATTTTTTTAAGGTAAGTGAATGTATTACGCTCTTTAATTGATGTTTCAGGTTGAAAACTCTACATTTTAGCCTTGTTTACACACCTCCTAATTAATATTTCCTCGATTTTTTTAATTAATCGGCCATATTGTTCATAGCCACGTCAAGAGTTTTGTTTGGTTGCACTCTCGGCGGCACGCTCCATCTGGACCCTTCTAATATCTTTGGTTTTATCTCTATTCGTTCTATACTTCACACTCAACAGTCCAGTAAGCGCTGTTGCATACACTGTCAGGCGCTCTGCATTACAATATTTACCAGAATGATTCTGGCATCACAATGTCGCAACAAAAGTGACACGAATGCCCACAGCACAAAAAAAAATATGTCCACCAATTAGCAACAAGGTGACGTCGGCATGTCCGTCTGACCGCGGATCGGTTATTCGCGTCGCGGGCATTCTAGTCGCGTCGTTGTGATTCAAGTATGAGCCTCTGAGTAATGTTCCTAATATTAAGGCGGGGCTTCAGTCGCCATACTCTTGAAATCGCTGTAATTTCTTGCAACAAATATGATTGGGTGGTGTACATCTGACACAACGTAGCTGCCTGCCGACGTATACCAGGCACCAAACATTACAATGTCGGGATCTTTGTTGGCTCAGTCAAATAGGGCAACAGCTCCAAGTACAAGCAAAAGCCAGTAAATTTTTTGTAAGCTGAACGTGTGTTGAAACCCAGCTAACATTTAAGTTTTCCCGCGATAAATCATCTCTAGTCATGAGTAGAGAAGGGAAATTTCGCGGGTTCAACGACCAGCCGGTTGGACTCCACAGTCCTGTATACACTATGTCCCCAGCTACTTGTACATTGTCTGCTGCTCCAATGAGTGGACAGTTGTCCTTGTAACACGGTAGAACGGGGAGTCTGTGAGTGTTTTCATGTAGGTCTGCTATTGGTTCACAGTCCTCACGGAAGAGTATCAGTAAGAGTGATCCAATCGTAAAAGTAATTAACGTGCGCAGGAGTTTGAAATCTAACGTCTTCTGAAACGAATTCGCGAAATTTCCGCGTCCATACCATAAATCATCTATAGTTAGAATCTGTGATTTTTTTTAATAAAAAAGAATTCTGCACCAACTTGTTTCAAAGTCTTACGTGCTCACCTGCATCTCTGTTTCTTATTCACATAGAGATGGCGAAAATTCGCGAGACCTACATGTTAGAATCGAATATCCTATGCATAAAGTCCCGACCATTTGTCCACTAGCTGCTACTCAGCGGAACAGCAGACAATGAACGAATAGACAGGTTTGAGTATGAATAGGATATTTGATTATAACATGCAGGTCATTGAATTTGCGAAATTTCATCATATCTAGATTGGATGGTATGAAGGCATCGATCTTTAGTTTTGCAGTGGTTTCTAAAATGTTTTTTTTTTTTTTTAACGCGAAATAATACATATATAAAAAATTCATCTTACCGTTTTAACACTTATATTTCATCGTTTGAAGCTGAATTTTTCTATTGCAATACACCAAACGGATTTTTAGATTTTTGCCCCTGAAATATTACATATTTTGTTGTCAAAATAAGCCAAAATAAAGCAAAATAATTTTTTGCTAGCAAACGGTACATTATTTTGAAAAACGCTCTGCCAAAATTGTTTTTCGTATGACTGTACACAGTGTCAAATTTTTTCAAAACATTTGGTTTAAAAAATATTCGAGTTATTTGCAATTGTTTGAAATAAATGATAGATCATGGCTAGAGGTACGTCAATTTCGCGGATTCATCTGGCAGCAGCCTAGACTTGTCAGTCCTATACACCCACTGGCCACAATCGATTATCTATTGGTAGAGCCCACGATTTTTGGTGAAAAGAATTCTGAAACAATTTGTTTGAATGCCTTATGTGCACATATGCAGCTCTCCTTCGTGGTCAGTGATTGGCTGTTTTAAATTCTCAGCGTCTCGGTGTTTTGCCCGCAAATCACAGACGTGTGGTGTCGCAGTAACCTTGTTCCTGTTGGCACAAGTCAAACGAGCCACGCCTGTGCAATAATACATTCTGCCAATAATCAAAAAGCAGACCTGCAGATGTGCACGTAAGACACTGAAACAAACTGTTGCAGAAGTCTTTTCACCAAAAATCGTGGGCTCTATCTATTGGCTTATAACCGTACAAGCAGGTAGCAAGCGATAACACTTCGCATTATTTCCTTATTTACTACTGGCTTGCAGTAGTCAAACGCGTTTCGTAACATCCGCCAGCAAGTCACAGACATGACAATGAAGTAAGTACACATAATTGGCGTTCAACCTGACCTGGAATGAATCTGCGAAATTTACGTACTTCTAGTCATGGCCGTAACTCTCAGCGTGCAGAGGTTCTACTCGTTAATCACAGACGTGTGATGTCGCAATAACCTTGCTCTGATTGGTACAGTCAAATGAGTGGCGGCTCTTCTCCAATACTCTCTGTCAATAATCACGAAGCAGACCAGCAGACGTACGCGTAATATCTTGAAACAAAAGGGATGCAGAATTATTTTCTCCAAAAATCACTCGCCCTATCTACTGCCATTGCTAAGTACCGCTTCTCTTGGAAAACTTTCACGTTTCGCTACTGCGTATACAACAATTATTCTGTAGTCTACTGTAGTGGCTCACCATAAGTACACAGTAAAAAAACTTAGTAATGTTACTCATCATTATAGATGGTGAAATTTCGAGAATTCAATGGCCTGCATGTTAGTATCAAATATCTTATGCATACTCAAGCCACAGAATATTTAGGAATACAGAAGTGAAATAGCTGGTAGTTCGGCGAACTCAGTCACACACGCCAGCAAAATGGCGTTCCTGGCCAGCAACATGGCGGAAATACCTACCGCCAATGAGCGTAAGGCAGCTGCCCTGCTAGCCGGCAGCCAGGCCAATAGGAAACCTGCCGTAACATGCAGGAGCCAAACATACACGGGGCAGGTATCAACAGATTCGGGCAGCCAATAAGCGGCGGAGTTCGCAATTATCAAACGAGCCGCCACGTCATTTAACGTCTGTATTACTATTTAGTCTGTGCTCAAGCCCTGTCTGTTCGTTCATTTCCTGCTGTTCCACTGAGTAGCAGCTAGTGGACAAATGGTCGGGACGTAAGTATGCATAGGATATTTGATTCTAACATGCAGGTCATTGAATTCGCGAAATTTCACAATCTCTACTCATCATATGTATGGTAATATTGCCCAACCTTGAGAGGGTAATCTGATTTCCGAATATGTGCGGAAATTTTCGCAAGGTAGTGTATTCGCCGCACAAACCACTCGGAAGTTTCACCCGCGCGTTATGTCAAATTGTCTTAGAGGGCTTGCGCCAATACGTAATGAAAAATTACATTACCAGTTGAATAACTTTCCTTGACACGTGTTAAGTAATTTTTAGACACCGGAAAAATTCGCGTTTTATTTTGGCCTCAAGCTAGAATTCCAGCATATGTAAGTTGGTGCCACTTTCGCAAATGGCCCGTGACTTATCTGACACTTCCTGGAAGTCGCTTAGCCAATAGTACAGCAGCTACTAAATGCTGGCCCATATCACTGCGTTATCGAGCAGCCAGTGAGCAGATAACGTCTGCTTGAATACACACATGTTCTTGCAGGCTAGCCTACATGTCTGTGAACCCGCGAATTTTTCCCGTCTCTAGTAATTTTCCCTCACTTGTAGAGGTAATTAGCTTCATTACATTTGCCTAAGTTTTTTTACAGTGTAAGAGAAAGGATTTCCCTCACAGACAGGTCTAATCTCTTACAATTCATTTCCAAATAATTTTTTTACAGTGTAGTGGTTCAGCGCCTGACAGCGTCCCTTAGAGCCGATGTTCTGAACAATAGCGCATTATAACGTATTCTTAATTTTACGTCCAACAATTCTATGCTCGTTAGTAGTTGGCGAGACACAGGAGATTAACACGCAATTTTCCTCTAAACTCCCGACGTACAATACGCGTCGCAAACCGATACTTAAATCATTTTACGACGGGAGTGCATATTTCTAAAATAATAAAAACTCCCATTGTTCAGGGAACTTCTCGAGTGATCGGCCGTAGAATTCCCGGAAGAGAACCAAGTCCATTAAAGAGTCTTTTTATCCGCCGAAGAACGAGCCTGGGAAGGTACAAGCGCAGCTTCTTCGGCTGACTGCCTTTGAAGGCGACGGCAATAAGCATGGCCAATGCGTCTTGTCCATGCGATATATGCCCCCGCTTAGCGCGGCCTGCGACAAAGAATCCCCCCTCCTCTCCCTCCTCCACCTCAAGGACTAAGTTTCCGAGTCTTGCGTCTTGAGTGAAACAACCGTTTCTACCTGCGTAAAAAACTACATCGCGAGCCGACATCCACAAACGTTCTACAAACGAGCATAACCTAATGGGCAAGAACACTGTTTGTATCCACGTACACCATTTGTCGTGTTCCGTTCACTGACACCAGCTGGAAGTCAGTGACACGACAGCTTGTTTCCGGGGTGGGTTTGCGAACCGGCCATTGGTGGGAGGGAGGGAGACGCAGTGTTTCACGGTTCTGTAATTAAAATAATGGTTTCTACTGAACAGCACACTTGGGGAAGTTAACGAAAAAATTTAACCGATTAAAGTTGAGGTTAATGCCTTAAAAAATTAACTGATTTAAGTTAAAAGTTAAATTTTAAAATATTAACTGATAAAAGTTAGAGTTAAAAGAAAATTAACGGATTAAAGTTAAAAGTGAGTGTGTCCCAAAATATCTGTATGGAGAAAAATAAAACGTTGCAGACGTATGACCACATTACCAAGAAATTCTTTATTTGAACACCCTGAAAACCATAAAAAGAAATTGTTATTTCTTCAGTTTCTGAACATTATGTTATTTAAAAGGTTTATCTTTTTTCCCAGTCAAAAACATTAAAACTACTTGAAAATTGTATAGCGCAGTCGTGAGTTTGCAGAAACGAACTCGTTATTTTAAAAGTTAATTAGCCAAAAATTTTAACGAATAAAAGTTAAAAATTGGCTAGTTTCTAAAGTAACGATTATGTTCAAAAGTTAGCCAAACAACGATTAATTTTAATCGTTAATTTTTTAAATCGTTAATCCCAAGTCTGCTGAACAGCGTATTTATTCCCTACAGTATCCACAAGGGGGCTGAGTAACCGATAGCTTAGAGTTCACTTTCTGCCGTACAATCCATACGAAGAAATTTAAGTAAATTTTACGCCCGACAAGACTAGTAACCTTCGTAAGGGAACAAGACATATTTCCCCTGTTGACGGTTACAGGAACCAATTGAAAATGAACAAAGATAGAGAGGGTGCAACACATTTATAACTAGTAAAGAAATAATATCTGTGTCGTGCATGGTGGGAAATGTAGTTAAATATCTTCGTATGGAACTCACAAATAATTAATTTAAGATAACGTGTAGTGATCCTTCGTAAGGGTTAATGGGCCGGGCGCGTGAGCCATGTAGCGTGGTACGGAAAGTATATTTCCTTGTATAACTGCTAAAAATGTTTCCAATTAGTTTATCTACAAATAGAAGACACACTTCAAACTGTGTCCTTATGGTTTTAAAAATGGTCGCCCCCTTATTCAAAACACGCTTATCAAGCACCTCAAAAGTGCTGAAATGGACTTTTTTCACGTTGCAGTAGCTGAGAAAATGTCAACCGTAATCTCAAAACAAAATCATAGAAACTTGCATTGGACTTTACCACAAACTTTCCACATATAAAGTAACAGGGTCATCGTTTAAAGTTCCATTGATAAACTGTTTCCACGAAAGCGTTGCACGCCGGTTTAGTCCTTCGCGCCTAGAGGCGATGAGGTGTTTGACGGACGTGTCACATTTGATTTATGTGTATAACTCACGGCCGTAGAAGAACAGGTCTGGACACTCGCCTGGATATTTGACCCCCTTGTTGTTTGGCTGTAGTTCGCCAAGTTACCGAGAATATTGTGTTTTATTGGCGCTGATGTTACGGCGGTCGGACTAAACTCCGCCCACTTCCTTTCCGCTAAGATAAACAATTTATCAAAACGTTTTTTTTATCAATTTATGAAATACTTTCTTCGCTCACAAATTTAAGAAAAGGCTCCAGCAATCTTTAATTACTCTATAAATTTAACAATGGAAAAAAGTGGACGGAGTTTGAGTCTGACCGCCCGGAAAACAGCGCCAAAAAGTACGACAATCTCGGTAACTTGAACTACAGCCAAACAACAAGGGGGTCAAGCAAAATACATTGTTAGATAGGCGAGTGTCCAGACCTGTTCTTCTACGACCGTGGTATAACTCTCTCTCTCTCTCTCTCTCTCTCTCTCTCTCTATATATATATATATATATATATATATATATACACACGGAACACTCCTTGCTTTAAATTGAAATTTAGCCTAAGCCGTTAATTTTAAATGAAAATGTCTAGGCACGTCTATGACCGTGAATCGAATTTGGCTTACAAAGATGCCTGCTGGAGCTTTGGCAAAGCCTTCCACCGTCGCCGAGATTGAGATTACGATCACGTGAGTGGAAAAATACCGGCCGCAACCAGCGAGCGCTGGAGTGACTAAGAATGCCGTCACGAGACGACGGGTTTAACATTACTCAACGTGAGCTGTGTGCGGTTCGCTCATCTCAACGGACGTTATCATTCAGCAAACATACACGGGTTTACTACTGCTTCTGAGAGCTGGGGCGTGCTTGCCGGAGACGATCAACGGCTTCTCTGGCATGCCGCAGATAACGGTCACTTCTCTGTATTACGCTTGTACTTTCTTCATCCGTACAGCCACGAGTTTGTCGCGAAAATAGGTTTCAGTACTTAAAGCCGGATTCACAATTTTACTTAACGTACGAACACACGTACACTGTAAAAAAACTCCCTAAAATGTTTAGAAAGTTATTATCCCAGACGCAGTATGGGACAGTTACCATACTTCCGTCTTGTAAATATGCAAACTTTTACAGCTGTTACAATACAGGTCTGGTAACTTTAGTATGCATTGGACTGTTTTATAATTAGGTTTAGGAGAGCTACAATGGATGTCTGGGAAATTATTCTACCATGCCTACTTTCTTAGCGCCCCTATACGCACATATGGTAAATTTACGAACTATTTTTTTACAGTGTACGTAAGTTAAGTATTATAGAATGGATTCAAAACACATTTTTAATCTAGACATGCGCAGAAATTGTTCATGACATAACGAAATATCGGTAATAGGTAAACGACTCATCGTAATTTATTTTTATTTTTCGAAGCGAAGTAAACCATTTATAACCACAAGATATATCATTTCTTAATATAATATTGCACATGCTACATTCACAACCACCACTTTACGTACGTACGAAGTAAAAAGTTGGTCAACTCTATTACGTACGTATGCAAGCTACCTGCGGATGTGAATGCTACCATGCACTCTCGGTGTTTCTGTTCATACACGTAAGTACTCGCATAAGCTAAGTGATGGTTGTAAATCCAACTTAATAGTGCGTGGAATATAATTCAGAGCTAAAAGCATCAGTTTATAATTGTAGGTTTCACGAAGCCAATTTCCAAAAATCAAACAACAGCAATCCCAGACAATAGTTTTTGCCAACTTCCCGGCAAAAAATGTTTCTCGAATGACGTATATCTGAAGAACAATCTCTGACACCGAAATATCGTACATTTAATTGCGGCACAAGAAATCACGCTTAACCAATGCACCATTCTGGGTAAATGTTTGCTCATAAAGTTGGCAAATATAATTATCAATGAATGTTGTTTGTAGTTTTTCTATGTTGACTTTCAAAACATGTAGATCTAAATTGTAGAATTCAGCGCTTTTTTATCTACCACGCCCTCTTAAGCCAGGAACACACACTATCCTTAATTCTCTACTCAATACCTTTAATTCTGTTCATAAAGCCCACTGAGATTTCATAACGGAATTCTGTAGCAAAACGGCTGTGTTGTGTACACACTATCACTGATTAGTTCTATGTTACGGTAGGGCTACATAAAGAAGAAACATATATCTGTGATGTTGGTTATTATGTTCCATAATTTAGAACATTAAATTACCGAAAACTCATTACAAGACTCGCACGTAAGTCACTTAGGAGTATTTAGGTTTTGAAACATCCGACAGTCGTGTGTTTAGTAGGAAAGAAGCATTTTATTTCTATTGAAAGCATATTGGCAACCCTGCTAGTGTACTTCGCATGCACGGTGGCTGAAACTGTGCAATGCCCATGAGCGTGAATATTTAAACAACAATATAAAATAGGACGGGCTCTATCTGTGAAATTAAGTACGGAATTCTCTCTGGAACCAGCGTAGTTATTCTAAAACTCTCCATCACACCTGAGTGGTGTCTGCTTACGCATAGTACTCGAAGAACGTTACATTTGAATACACATTTCAATTCACCACGTACTCACTATGAGGCCTCCTTACATAGGCTATGCTTGTGTGTGTGTGTATGTGTGAGGCAGGAACGGTAAGGTTGCCGTTGACCGACGTATGGCCAAAAAGGGCTTTCTAGAGTGCCGTATCTGTAAAAATTACAACCAGATTAAAAAAACATAACTATAGAAACAAGCGTTAGACTTTGAACTATGCTGTCCACAAATACAATAATGTGGTCACCGCTTAAGTCCTTGTCACGGAGTTTTGCAGTGATTTCGAAAACATTTTATTTATTGCTGTACAGTTTTGACACTTATATGTTATAATTTGTAGCTGAATTTTTTTGTAGAATTATACTGAACGGTTTTTTAGATTTCATTACCCAAAGTACCACGTTTTTCGTCGTGAAAATAAGCAAAAATGAAGGAAATTATTTTTTGATGGCGAATGGTACATTATTTTAAAAAACGCGTCCACAGTATTGTGCATCGTGTGATTGCACATTGGTTCAAATTTTTTTCAAAATTTTTGGTTAAAAAATATTTGAGTTATTGGCACCAGTCTGAAAAAAAGCCCTTAAAGTCACATAGGAAAAAGAATGATAGTAAGGCACTACACGCCAGCTGAGTGGCTTGCGCGGAGAGGCGATAATGCAATACATACGTCGGTCAACGACAACCTTACCGCTCCTGCCTCACACACAAACACAGCCTATCTAGGAAGGCCTCTTAACCTCTGTGTCACGGAAGTAGCAAAGTCTAAAAAAAAGTGCATAAGGAAACATGTAATTTCCTGGAGCCGGCTGAGAGCGGGCTGTAATTTTCCACAGCAGATCTGCAGCAGGAAACGCTAACGAAGGTCAGCAGCGTGAGAAATACGAGTTGGTTACTTCGCTGCCCGTTGGCTCAGAAAAGACGATTGCGTCCCCGTGTGTATCGAGCAATTGTACCGCATTCACCTCTATTTAATTCTTTATTAATAGCACCACTGATTTTTTTTTTTGTAAAAAAAAATTGCACCACCTTCTTTCGATGCCTTTCCTGCACTCTGCAGCTCTGATTCACGATGTTTATTTTTAAAGCCTAAACGAGAACAGATATAATAAATAGTTTGTCTATTTTGTTTAAAGTGGACTTCACCATGTAGGTATATTTTTTCAAGGCATTAAATACTATTATTTATTCTTTTAATGCCTTTATTTAAAATGTCGAAGTTTAGGCATTTAGCCTTCTCTTAAACTTAACCATTATCACACAAATACAGACATACAGAACACAATATCTTACAACATAAAAAAGTAAACAAATAGTAATAATGCATATGAAATATCATCTGTGTTTGGATTGTTAATTACGTAAGTTATTAATATAAAACATATCATTTCTTGTCTTGAAAATTGTATCTATTATGGCAAAAAGCACTTTAAATAGAACTATCGAACAGATTTATATCAATATGCTCTCGTTTCAACTTAAAAAAATAAATATAACGTATATTACGTGAAAACAGTGGACGAGGGAGAGCATAGCTTCAACCAGAGTGATATCGCAGCTCTGCACGAAGAATTCCCACATCCGCTTTATCTTAGCTATTTTAAGCACCCGTCGTCAAAATTGTTACGGCGATCCCTTTTCAACCTTTGAGATTCGTGGGAACAGCGATAAGCACTTATCATTCTCCATTTACGTACAGAACTTTATCGGTAACTTTGCCTAATGTAAAGAGGATAATATTGAAGATCCTTGTAATATACAACACAACAAATAAATATTTTCACTCTCAAAATAACACTCGAAAACACATACCCACGTTTCCCCCCATATTATTTTTACTTCTGTGTCTATATTCTCCTCAACGAAGAGTATGTTTTCTTGTATGAAAACAATAACTTCAAAGGTTGCAGAGCGCTACAGAATATAATTAAATGGGTCAGATGAAAAAGGTAAAGATTCTAATTCAGTCAACTTTCGGGAGAATGAGAAAAACTATCTTGCTGCTAAACTATACACTGAATGGGAAAACTTACTATTATATATTTGTTTTTTTAGGGAACTAAGCAAATTGAACATTAACTGAAAAACATAATACCATTTATGTACACAAAATTATTTGCATTCAAAGCTGAAACAATATTTTTTTCTTTTTATCTCAATGAGTTAATACTTTGAAATTAGATTAAAATGTAATTTACAGGCATGTTTTCATAAAACAAGTGCATTTAATTACAAGAATATTAGTATGTTCTACGCCATCATACCAACGAGCATTACTCCTACGGAAAGAGAGGTAACCCAAT
>PNEQ01088060.1:0-17578 GCA_003012365.1 Medauroidea extradentata | reverse complement strand
AACGAAGGGGTGGGCTATGCTATTAGTTTCAGTGGCAACTCGTACCGATGGGCACTTCAAAATTATGTTTTATAAGAACACAGGCAGAAAGCCCAGTAATATAAATAAAAGAAGAAAAGAAGCAATGCTAAGGATGAAGCAGAGGTATGCCTGATGCTGAATTGCTTATGGAAATGGATGCAGCGCAGGCGGATGGAGGGAGCGATAGCCTTCGGAACAAAAACTTGCTTAGGATTATAATTAAAAGAGTATTACAAGTGTTTATACACTCTTCGGGTTCACCACTAATCATTCTAATCATTAAGGCATTTAGTTTATATTGTTTTTTGCGATAATTATTTATTTTTAGTTCAAACGAGAGCAGTTATCAAAAATTCCGTCTGGAGGATTTGTTTAAAATTGTTTTAGCTATGATATATATTTTTTTTTCAAAGCAAGAAATTATACGGTTTCAACAAAAAAGTCATATAACTAGAATTTCGTTGAATACATAATTATATAAAACCACAGCATTGACTGACTTGGAAAAACCAGGCAACATGGAGAAGGCGAATTTAAAGAAAACTGCCAGACATTTTTTTTATTTATGTTCTCGATTAGGCGTAAAAAATTAATATAGCTAAAACTGTAGAAATTAGAGAGCATGGCCTTAAAGCATAGTATTTTCTAGCGGCCGAAAATGAAGAAAATGTGCGTTTTTGCGGACCTTTTTAGTTATGAAGACTTTGATTCAGAATCTCTTGAAGGTTATAGGCGAGTACAATACTTTTGTATCGCGAGATATGGACCCCACTGAATGTCTCAGAATCGAGTTGTCGGCAAGAAGGTACGGATGTAAATTGACCCTCAAATTGTGGTCTTTAAGGTTCCTATCTACATGAGCTTGAAACGCATTGCAGGGAGCTACAAGTAATCGTATTTGGAAGAAACATCTCAACGCACATTACGATTGTACATCTATGAAAAGAAAACACATTTCAAACAATGTTTCTACTAGTTAAAAAATTAGGATCACTTATTGGAAATACGATTTTCAGGACCCTCAAAATGACTAAAAATAGCTTTTTCAAACGGCCATATCTAGGAAAATTCGAACCGGATTCTAAAAACACAATCATAGAAATAGGCGCTGGAATTTGAACCATAAGTATCGCAAATAAAATAATACGGTCACCGCGTAAAGTCCCATAGGAAAA
Source organism: Medauroidea extradentata (assembly GCA_003012365.1). NCBI lineage: Eukaryota > Metazoa > Arthropoda > Insecta > Phasmatodea > Phasmatidae > Medauroidea > Medauroidea extradentata. The sequence goes on along the minus strand of PNEQ01088060.1, from coordinate 16,382 downwards.
TGAATAATAGTAAAGCTCTGCGCGCCAGTTGCTGGGTTTGCGCATAGAGGCGATATTGCATTAGGGACCCCTGTTTTTCGCTAAAAGAATTTTGCCTCACTTTCTTTCGTTGCCTTACGTGCACAACTGCAATTCTGCTGCGTGGTCAGGGATTGGATATTTTAGCTCTCACGAGCCTTAGGCTTCTTCCGGCAAATCACAGACGTGTGGCAAATAATGAATGTTATTGTAATATGCTCAGTTAAATGAGATACGGCTCTTCATACAGACACGCTGGCAATAACTGTGAAACAGAATTGCAGATATGCACGTAAGCCACTGAAACAAACTGTGGCAAAATTCTTTTCGCGAAACGAGGGTCTCTATGCATTACATACACCGACAGACATCACTCTTAGGGGCGTTGGACCCGTAAAATTTCATTTTTTTTTTTATTTGTGCCAAACACTGTTCAACTTTTGCACATCAGATAACACGTCATTTCCCAAAATAATAAAAAAAAAATAGGCCCCATAGTTTTTGCATAATCACTCATCAAAGTCACAAAATGGCCATTGCGGTGTAGCCAAAATAAAAAAAAGTAATTAACTAACGAATTCAAAATTACAGGAACTGATAGTCAGTGTATCAATGCATTTTATGACGTGTTTACCAAAAGTTAGTTTTCAAAATTTCAGTAGTAGGCAAAAGTCAAAATTATGCAAAAATTTACTCATTTTAATCAATTTTTAAAAAATACAAAATCGTATCGCTTTGTGTTCACAAAAGTGTCTTGAAGTAGCTCACATCATTAAGAATTAATATGAATTATCTTGTTTCTGCAAGTCAATTATTTTTTATTATTTTGGCTACACCGCAACTGCCATTTTGCTACTTTGATAGGTGATTATGCTAAAACTATTAGACCTAATTTTTTTTTTATTTGGGGAAATGACATGTCATCTGATGTGTAAAAGTTGACCAGGGTTTGACACAAATATAATATTTTGAATTTTTACAGGTCCAACGTCCTTAAAGCTTCGTCGGTTTTGCACCTCAACTACACCAACGCAGCCTAACTAGATAAGAACCTTAAAGGTCGCAATAAGCACTGAAATAGCAACAAATCGCCGTAGCGACGTCAAATAGTGCGTCAAGTGGGGCTTTCCTTCGCCCGGGGCAAGAATTGTGATTTGCTCCCCCTCCCCTCCTCACTGCCACTCCCCATTTTTCCATGAGTCCAATCAACCCCACAGTAATAAACGTATCTTGTATACGTTGCTTTGCGCACACGTAAATAGCAGTATAACATTTTAGTAGAAATATATACAACCTGCACTTACTATCTACCAATAGCAGTATTGTAAGTGTGCGTTCTAATTATAAATAGACTACCGTATTTATATTATTATATGGTGTTCGAGGTTAATGAAAATACAAAATATAAAATCTAGATATTGTGTCTTATTTACACTTATTTACATTTCATTTCCAAGTGAAAATTTTCGGCACCACCAGCGCTCCCTCTACCCTACAATATCCTTACTCAATGGCTGTGGGGTGGCGAGACATGTGTGCTGTATCGTCCTTCTGCACTTCAAGACCTCGAACACACAATATGTTTACCAAGTCAGCCATTATACCCTACGGTTATTACAGAAGATAGCAGAAATTAGACATCGTATGAGGCGGACTTTAATTCCTGCTTGCTTTGAGCTGTGAGCGGCCTGTCCACGAGTAGCCATCTTATACAAGCTAGGAACGCCAGGCCGTAAATAATTTAAGATGTATACGCTCCGGGTTTCGAAATAGGCTATAAGTTTTCGTCGTATCTTTCGAGGAGAAATGTTTATTCAGTTAACACTGTAAGTCTGATGGGGCAAATAAATAAAAGTCCGTGCAGCATAGCGACATGTTTGTTTACCTCGAAGCTGAAGTGTTTACATGACATTAGCTACCTGCTTATCTTGCTGACAAGTTGGGATTATTTCTGTACCAGATTTCATGTTCCACAGGGAGAGTACTTATTCCTTATAGCTCAGTTGGAAAGGTATCCCGCTATGGTGTATAGTTTAGTCTATGTCAAGATAAGTTATACAGATAAGAAAAAGTAACGAGAAAATAGTTTCTTGACTGACCACAGTAAATTTGGCGTGGTAGTAGGTCAGATTCTTTGATTAGTTCAATTAGTCCAAAAATACTCAAGATTTTCGAACCATTTGGTGTCAATGCCATATGTGCACAACTGTATCTCTGTTCTGCGATTAGATGATTTAATTCTCACTTGCCTTTGGGTTATACTGGCAAATCACAGACGCATGATGTCACAATGACATTATTCTAGTTGATGCAGTAAAATTACTGAAGTGTCTAAACAAATCACACTGCCAACAAAACACACGGCAGAGCTGCTGTTGTGCGCATTAAAAGAAAATAGTGCCAAAATCTTTTCTACCTACAACAAAATGGATTGGGAAAGGTGAGATTTTAGAAACGAGTTAGGCGAATATTTGTTCAGCCTAATGGTGAGAGCGATACGACGTGAGGAATGCAAGGGCAGGGGATAACTGGAGTAACCCGAGAAAAACGCACCAGTCAGTGGCAACGTCCGCCACGACCCCAGCAGAAACCCAACCCGGATCGTCGTTGAGGGAGGCGATCGGTTTGACCACTACCCCACATATAGCCACAGACTGAATAGTAATACAGACGTGAAATGACGTTGCGAGTCACTTGCTACGGGCGAACTTCACCGCTTATTGGCTGCCCGAGGCTATTGATACCAGCCCCGTGTATGTTTGGCTCCTGCATCTTACGGCATATTTCCTATTGGCCAGGCAGCCGGCTAGCGGGGCAGCCGTCTTACGTTGATTGGCAGTAGAGGCTTCGCCATGTTTATTTTATTTATTTATTTTGTTTCATTTTCTTGGAGAAGTTAAGGCTAAAAGGCTTATTTTACACTTAACCAAATTTTGAACAAATATCACATACACAAAGGTAGCAATAAAATGAGTTGAAATCTAACTAGAATAGAAAATAGTAACTAAGTATATAAAGTTGACGTAGTTAAAATAAAATAAACTGACAGTTGCGACAAAACTTAAATGAAAACTAATCTAAATCCTGGCATATACACTTGCAGCTTACAAAATACATTTTCTATAAGGTAATGCTTCTCCGTTTCTGCTATTTTCACGAAAACAATTTTTTAACCGAAACGAGAGCAGATATAAAAAAATCTGTTTCGCAGTTTTGATAGCTGATTTTTTTCAAAGCAAGAAGTTATACAGTTTCTGCTAAAAAGTCAACTAACCAGAATTTCGTTAGTTACGTAATCAACTAAAACCACGGTATTTACAGCTTTGAAAAAAATCAGCCAACATGGAGAAGACAAGAAGACAATTATGCAAAATTGCCAACAGGTTTTGATATCTTCTCTTGTCTAGGCGTAACAAATTAATATCGCAAAAAAAAAAGTAGAAAATAATATATGCTTGTATTGCGCAAGCTACATCCGAAACGTGTAAAGAGTGCAACGCTAAATATTTGGTTGTGTAAATGTGTCTGTGCAAAGGACAGACTCATACCGTGCCTAATTTCACCCATAGTGTCTCGTAAATACGTCACAACTGCGCCAGAGAAAGCACTTTCTGCTTGCTTCAATTGTTCGTAGGAAAGTGTGAAAGAACGAAGTTGTACAGTAGCTTTCTCGTGTCGTCTGGTTTACGCCATCTTGATTAAAACTATGGTTTGAGGCTACTGAAGAAAACATGCGTCACGTATTGCAAATATTTCAATACGTAAATAATTATTTCCTATGAAAAGTTACTTATGGCAAAAATGGCGTAAGTAACGTGTATTTATATAATGTAAGTACTTGTATCTTTTGTATTGTTTATTTACAAACACGAGAGTGCATTGTCCCAATTGTAGAGAGCACGCTTAAGAGCGCGTGGTAGATAAATAAACGCTGAAAATATCAATTGATTCATACGCTTTTTTCGAAGCCAGTATGGATAAAATACTCAATGATAATCCGAGATAATGGTATTTGCCTACTATATTAGTAAATATTTATCCAGAATTAGTAATTCGTTACGCGTGATCTCTTGCGCCGCAGTTAAATGCACGAGGTTCCGGCGTCAGAGATTGTGCCTCAAAAGTTTGTAACACTGGAAACAATTTTGTTTAAAACGTTGGCTAAAACTATTATCTAGGATTGCTATTGTTTACTTTTTGCAAATTGACTCCAAGAAACCTACAGTTATAGATTAATGCATTTTAGCGTTGAATTATGTACCCCGTCCTCTTAAGGCGGCCGCCTGGTGATAGGTATGTTTGTGTGTGTGAGGCGAAAATCGACGAGGCGTTACGACTGATGTCGGCCGGCACATGTATTGTGATATCGCCTCTACGGCCAAAGTCGTAAACGCGCGCGCAGTATTCCCGCCGTAATGTTTTTACTTTGTGACTTGAAAGCGGCGACCCTAATCTTACTGAACGCGTCACTGTAACAGAGTCCTATGTACACTTGTAGACCTCAATTTCGAGCAACTCCGTTACATATATCTTGAGAAACAACCGCGTGAAAAAGCCGATTTCAACCACGTTTGAGTGCTTTAAAATATTGCTCACAGTGTGCGCGGTGTCTTGAAAGTCACATTCACAAGTAGTGTGGAGTGTGTTTTCTTTTCGTAGGTAAGCATTGCGGAGGCACGTTTACTGGTCTCTGAGAAAATGCGTAACTCCAAACACGCAGCATGCAGTTCGAGCGCATTATATTTGTATATCTACGAAAAGAATACACAATAAAAACTATGGCGCTACACATTAAAATATTCGGCATATTTATTTAAAACATCATTTTCAGGCCCTTAAAAAATGACCAACAACGGATGTTTTAGGCTGGCGTATCTGTAAAAATAACAACCGGATTAGAAAAACACAACCATACAAACAAGCGTTAGACTTTGAACTATGCTGGCCACAAATAAAACAATGTGGTCAACGCTTAAATTCCCATAGGAAAAAGGATCATAGTAAAGCACTGCACGCCATCTGAGTGGCTTGCGCGAAGAGGCGATAATGCATTACATATGTCGGTCAACGGCAACCTTATCGTTCCGACCTCACACATACAAACGCAGCCTTTCTAGGGAGGCCCCTTAAATTGACACACGGCGTTAGCGCGCATGCAAGTCGCGCAAGCTGTCTAGGAAGTCAAACCGACCGCACTTCCTTACACCTAGCCTTCTCTGACCTACATAGGCACTCGCGTGGAACGAGAAACCTGATACACGTTTTCGCGCCAAACTACGGAACGAGTTTCCTGTACACTGAAAAAAAAAATGTCCAGTAAATTTACAATACCGGTGTACTGCAGTGATAAAAGGGAAAATAGGTATGGCAAAACTATTTCCCATACATAGGGCCTTTAAATTTCGCTAGTGCGATGTTCTGCACGTTAGAATCCATTGTTCTGTTAATACTCAGACCCCGAAAATTTGTTTATTGTTAGAGACAGGGAAATTTCGCGGGTTCAGTGATCTGCCGGATGGACTGCCCAGTCTGCCAACTTTAACGGATTGTCCGTAAAATGTACGGAAAGTGCATACGATTTACGGTTTTACGGAGGACAAGAAAATTTAACGGATTTTGGGACGTTTGACAAGGTTACGTGTACATTTCTGTCCTTATTTACAAATGATTAGCGGACAAATATGTTTTGCATAAGCGTACCAACATGAGACGTGTTTTACAGTGTTGTTTCTCTCTCATATTGTGCATACACATTCGTAAAATCAGTTTTACTGTGGGTTCAGCAGTTGGTCCCAATGAACACTACAGGAACCAATAACAAAATTTGGTATACATTTTGTTCCCGGTTTGTTATTGGCGTATTTTAGAGGTAACAACCAATCTGTGGTTTTCTTATATGGGCTGTGACAAGATGGCGACGTGCGTGTTGTTGTTTTTAAGCGACAAGTGTGTTGTTTTTTATACAAGCTGGTGATTTTTTGTGTTTTTAGAAGCTAAATTTTTAACTTTGAAACTAAAAATATTTTTCCGCTGTTGTAATGAATATTACGTGACTACCGTGTGATGTGACGAAATTTTGAAGTTGGAAATATGCATTACGCGTGTGTTTATACCGTCGCAAACTCGAAAGAAAAATTGTTTTCTCTTATTGCGAAGCATATGTACAATAATAATATTTAAATATTGTATGAACGAACTGTTCATAATTACTGCTAGCGTAATTTTTGCGCGGCGTTTATTAATAATTTACGGAAGATGGTATGAAGCACCTAACTGTAGCTAATGTTTGAAGTTACAGGTCTAGACTACGTGGAAATCGCAGAATTAAACATGAATTTTCGTAAGACGGCTTTGAAGGCACTGTAACTAGAGCTGAATATTTCCTTACAGTATTTCGTAACTCAAAACACTTTCCAGTTTGGTATTGGGCTATTTCGTTCCATATAAAATAAACAAACTACTTGATATTCATATCAAACTTTGTGAAACTATTTATATTTGTAACCGTACTTACAGGTTGTTTAAAGATGAGTGTGTACATATTGAATTATAAAATAATGATGGATTTTCAAAGTATTAAGTGAAGAGGAAATTGTTCAAAGTACAACTTGGCAAATAATTGTTTTTACATATTTAGGTCTTGATAACTAGGCCTTCTTTAAAAACATATAAACGTTAAATAATAGTATGTGTTATTATGTGTACAGTTTATAAGACATAGGGACTAATATGATTTGGCACAAAAATTGCCGCGTGCAGTTTACGCAAAAATGTGACATTCTGGAAAAAGTTTTACTGATGGTCATTTTGAAAAGTTGGCAGCTACTCTTATATTGCTTGTTGCTCCAGTGAGTGGCCAGTTGTACTTGTAACAAGGTGAGCGGGAGTCAGTCAGTGTTTTCATGCAGGTCTGCTATTGGTTCACAGTCCTCAAGGAGGAGTTTCAATAAGAGTGAGCCAATCAAAAAGTTATATTTAACGTGCGCAGGAGTTTGAAATCTAACGTCTTCTGAATCGGATTCGCGAAATTTACGTGTCTCTGTTCATTGGCTGCTGCTCCACTGTGTAGCAAATTTCACCCAGTAAATGATGGCGTGGAATTTCAGTTTTGTTTTCTCTCAGGTATTTATTGGTTCAGAAGTTATTCTAGGCGTTGTGATCGAATCTCAGACCTCAATTAAACGTAGGTACACGCTTTTGAAATCAAGCACGTTAAGAAATCAGTTCGTAAAAGTGACCAGTCCGTACCCAAACAGCAATAGCAAGTGAGGAAGTTGTGGCATAATTAAATAATTAGGACATTTGGCTTTAGTAATAGTGTATTTTGTTTCTCATTGACAATGAGTCATTGTTCATGGTTAGAGGTACGTCAATTTCGTAAATACATTCCAGATCAGGTTGAACGCCAAAATTATATTCTTCATAATCACGTGTGTGATTAGCTGGCGGCTGTCACGAAACGCATTTGACTACTGCAAGCCAGTAGTAAATAAGGAAATGATTCATAGAGCTATCGCTTGTAATGTTGTAAGCCAATGAATAACCGACTGTATCTAGTGCGTGTACAGGACTGAGCAATCTAGGCTACTGCCAAATGAATCCGCGAAACTGACGTACCTATTCATGGTGTAAATCTGTACAAACAACTAGGTAACAACATTGTATCTTCAGGCCATACGAAATAATTTTACGACATAGCTATGCGATGTCAGTTCTTAGTCATCTCGAAGAGCTCGGAAATAGTTTCTTCAATGTGCGTAATGTTTTGAAAGTACTTGAAAGTTATTCTTCGAATTGTGTTTTTTTGTACGCACGTACACTGAGAGCAAGTTTAATAGTTTAGAAAATAAACGTATGTTTATAATATTCTGCAACGTGTTCCAACAGCCATGTCGGGCAAGCCGGTTTGCCTGCCTAATTGCGCAACAGGAAAAAGTGCATCTGCCACGTGTCCTCGGCCTCTCTGCTTGCAAGCCGACAATCTGGAGGTCACTCAACCCACGCGTGACCAATAAACGTGCAAACTTGCGCATTTGTTTACCGCAAGCGGATATGCCACGCTTAGCAAACAACACAGCCTGAAGAGTCGTCGAGTGCACTGCTCCACATTTAACTCATTACCAGGGCCGTAAACATTTTGCGAAAATAATTTTGCCCCAATTTGTACCAATGCCTTATGTGTAGGGCTATGAATAGAGATGATGTTGATGGTATATCGCGGGAAAACTTGACTGTTTGCTAGACTTCAATACATGTTCAAACTACCAGAAGAATACTGACTCTAGCTTGTACGTGGAGCTGTTACCCTATTTGACTGAGCCAATAAGAATCCCGCTATTGTAATATTTGATGCGTGTTATTGGTCTGCAGACAGATACGTAGCGAATCATACATGTTGCAAGAATCTACAGTGTTTTCAAGGGTATGTTGGCACAAAACATTTTCGCAATATACCATCATCTCTAGCTATGAACTTTTCGGGAAAAGAATTTTGCCCCACTTTGTTTTAGTGTCTTACGTGCACATCTGCAGTCTTGCTTCATGGTTATAGGTAGAGAAGGTGATTTATCGCGGGAAATGTTGACTGTTTGCATGGGCTTCAATGTAATGCATTCATTTCTGAGGCTTTTATTTCGTTACTGGCGAGTTCCTATTTGATAACTCTGGTGAAATACTACTGAGCGTCTGTGATTCGTCTATAAACAGCTAGACCGTGCTATATAACCGCAGGACGCTACACTGATTTGCAGAATACGCTGCCAGAATTCATTCTCGCGATAAATCATCTTCTCTAGTTGTAGGTAGTGTGTATTTTTGAAGTGACGTATCCCATTTGACTGTGCCAATCACAAAAAAGGTTACTGCAACAGCACGCGTCTGTGATTTGCAGGTAGAACCTCAAGACACGTGACAACATACAATCAAATCACTGACTTATGAAGCAGAACTGCAGATGTGTATATAAGACATTGAAACAAACTCTTGCAGAATTCTTTTCGCGAATATTAGTGGGCTCTAGATATCGGAAAACCGTTACATAGAAATGTTGGAAATTGTGTGTAGCCTACTATGTGGCCCAATTTTTCAAAACGTAAGTTTTTTAAATTTTGGCTAGTTAATTACTTTAAGAAAATTTAATTAAGTGGATGATTAGCCTAAGTTATAGCAACTAATTTATTAAAACAATTAGGCTACATACTACAAACAATTTCCAAAATATTATTTATCGGTTTTGCAAAATATAATCCCTTTCAGGATTTAAACAATAAAGTCGCAAAAACAGTGTAACAAGGATTTCGTGGCCTTAAGAGTGCGCTGTAGATAAATAAACGCTTGAAACATCAATTGATTTCTACGCTTTTTTCGAAGCCAGTGTGGATAAAATACTCAATGACAATCCTAGATAATGGTATTTGCCAAGTATGAGTACATATTTATCCAAAATTACTAATTCGTTACGCGTGATCTCTTGCGCCGCTGTTAAATGCACGAGGTTCCGGCGTCAGAGATTGTGCCTCAGAAGTCTTTAGCGCTGGTGAGGGGTGATATGAGGTGAGTTTGGAGAAGCGCCGGAATGAAGGTGCGGGGATAATGTGAGATCCTCGAGAAACCCGCCGACCAACGGCATCGTCCGGCACGATTCCCGCATGTGGAAATCCGGGGTTCGACCCCGCGGCCACAGTAACAACAGAAAAGTGTCGGAAATGAATACATTACATTGAAGCCTAGTAAGTCACCTTTTTCCCGTCATAACACACCATCCCTAAGTATTGTGCATTTTGTGCATTCAGGGCAAGTGACTCGTGTCTTTAGTTGAATAGGACATTCCAGGGTGCATTATGCGCCTTTGCCGTAAAATTGAACAGCGGCATATATTACGTCGCGTCCCTGATAGAGTTTTCAAGGGCATGATGCCTAGTGGCCCTCAGATGGCCAAATCGAACACTGACACGGCGAAAGCGAGGGGCAACAGCAATTTGAGTGTTCTATTTTTTTTTTTTCATACTTTAACCGTAGAAAAGTAGATACAAAAAAATGTTCATGATTATGTATACAAGCGACTATCAATAGTATTCTAAACGTTTAGTCCTAACCAACAATGAAGTATTAATTCAAAATGAAAAACATTTGTATAAGCACACGCATATATGTGTATGTACGTGTCGTTCGTGCGTTTACCAGACATCAGACTACTTAAATTAACTATTAATTTTGGTTGTTTAATTCAGTGTTGGAAATTTAAATGTTTTTATTATGTTACAGTATATTTTATTTACTTATTTAAGGTTATTTCTTAATAATGTAGACCTGTATATTATGTTCTTTAGTGTACGCTAATAAACGGCTTGAAGGCAGTATCTTCGTCATAAAAACGCTAATGAATAACAAATAAAATGAAAAGTAAAGCTGCTACGAAAATATTCTAGACATAATAACTGCAGCTTTATATTTTGTATTTCAACTTTTTGTTTTTGCTTGTTTATTATTTTTTTCCTTTATTAGTTGTTGAGTAATTCCTTATGGGCTCTTCCATGTCCTGTAGTTTTGGTTTATGGATGTGTTGACTAGAGCCAACTAGGGTTAATTTCTCTTTTTTTCTTTCGTTTTTTTTTTTTTTTGTTTGTTTGTTTTTCTTAGTCTCATTCTAAGATTCTGGGACGACACAACATCGCAATGGCGTATGTCCACAATAGTACAGTTTGTCATTCTGTCCTATTGCAAGAAACATTCAAAGACATCAGCTTTTTATTCTTATTCAGTTCTTCCTAGTCGGCAAAGGCGATATTTCAGGAGGTAAGTTAACCTCGTCGAGAGCACACATGCTGTCTGAAATTTTGCGTTTTGGCAAGGGCGTCTTGTTTTCGCTCCGGTTAAAAGAAAAGGTCGCTTTGCGTCACCTTCAGTAAAGAGTAAAGATAACTACTGCGCTGTTTAAAAATCCGCTTGAACCGTACAATGAGAGGCTTAAAACACGAGCGTGCCATACACCACCTTTTAGATCCGTATAGTTAAGGGACGTCTTCTTTCTGGGAAATTGCTGTAGCATTTTAACCATGTGCAGGATATTTTATATCTGGCACCTGGTGAATGGGAAACCGCGCGCGCAAAAAAAAAAATATTGGTCCCACCAAATATTTTATCATTATGGACCTACCAAACTTTTTTGTGGTAAACACATACTTTTTTTTTGCAGCCACCAATAAAGTTTTGCAATGATTACAAAAATTTTTTGTATCTGTAACCACTACAAAAAATTTTGGTGACGTCCATAGTGACAAAACATTTTGTGGTCACCACAACACCGTTTTTTTCTTGTTGGAGCATAATATTATATTTCTAATTTCAAAGTAATATTTGATAAATGACGTCACAACTGTTGGGCAAGTGGTGTGCATTTGTGAGTTAATCGCACGGTAATGTTTTTACCAGACATGTATAATTACGTATTTTATATGATTAGTCCTAAACAACCAGTGGCGAAACGACCTCTCCAATTTACGGAGGGGCAGGTAATTGCCCCCTTTTTTTTCTCACATTTTTCAAGTAAGGAATTTGAACTTGCTTTACAAATTTTGATTTCTTTTTCCAAAATCTAGAAGCAAATATGTATACAACAATATTTGACTAGCAGGTATACGTTACACAGACATTTCCTTACTATAAGTAAAATAATACTACCTGTTCCTACGTTATCTGGCGTGTAACGTAAAATGGTCCCTCGCTCTCGCTCGCTTACAGATTGCTGGTTATTTGCACTATCTGCAGTACACGAACACAAAACTGTCGCCTGCGACATTGGAGCCAACACAAAAATATGAAATGTTACTGAAGGTCGTATTAAATTTCTGTACATTTTGTTACACGAATTGTATCATTAAGAACAAAAATAATAATGAGAATGAGAAGGTTTAACGGCCCTATAACAGTAAAGGTCTATAGAGCCGGAAGAACAAAGTTAACGAAAAGTTATATTAACGTTATATTCTGATATTATTTTCATAAACTAATTAGTTTTTGTTTAATTATATTAAGGATCAGCCACTTTCGAAATATTTTGTCAGTGGTATTTCACCGAGATAATGGTATAACAACACATCATACCTGTTAGAATTGTACAACATTTGAGCGCCCATTTGCAATTTTTGGTGCCCTTTCCAACATTTAGGGGGTGGGCCAATGTATGCCCTGTCCACCCCCCAATTGTTACGCCATTGTCAACAACCAAATAAGAGAAAAAAGAAAGCCTGTGATGTCGCTTACGTGACTCTTGAATTGTCTTAAAACTTGTTAGATGTGTTCCTGATATAGTTACCTACGAAAAGAAAATAACACCTAGATTACATCGATATTGTACAGCATCGTCAGAAGGCATTTTCGAAAACTCACTCCCTGATGTAGGGTAGTCTCAGTCCCGTGACCAGGTTTTTTCGATCACCATATTTTGCAAAACGCAAAATCCGCATCACATTGTACTCACGTTAATTTATTTGTGATTACATTGTGTAATATTAGTTTCGTGTTTGTTTCTTTGATGTTTTAAACACAGTGCATTCTGTTTCACTTCGTTGTGTTTTTGGTAATGTTATTTTATAGCTACAATTGGCGACTTTCGCATATCACCACTTACCCTGTTCTTGAACAGAGTAAGTGAGGAGTTGATCGAGAGGTTGTTTCGTGAGTATTCGTACACGGGTAAATTTCACTCCTGTTACGTTTCGAACACCTGTTCAAGTAGCAAAAATGCATAATGTTTTATTCGTACGGCATAGTGTTAGTTTTATAGACGTTACTTATGACTACATTTTCCATTTGTTTAAAAGATTTTAGCTCTAATAGTTTTCCCATAGCGACGTGTCAAAGTTGAGATTTGCAAGTTACGGAAACATGCAAATAACAAAAATCAACCTACTTACTCGAATGAAATAATTCACAATTATATTAGGAATCACTGGGCCATATGCTAAACGATTAAAAACACGAATTAACATTTCTTTGTAATTTTTTTTTTTTAATTCTGAAAATAGTGACAATTTTCTTCATTTATGACAAATAAAACAAATTTCAAAGCGACTTTAACGTGTTTTAAATAGTTAAGCATGTGTCCCACAATATGTAATTTCAGTGTTGGTTCCAGTGAGTTTGTTTTTGTTACTTGTATGTTTCCTTACATTGCAAATTTTAACTTTCACATGCCGCTATGGGATGAGTATGAGAACTAAAAAATTTTCAGAAGTAGAAAATGTAGTCACAAGTTACGTCTATAAAACTAATACTTTGTCGTACAAACATAAAGTTATGCGTTTTTGACACGTGAGCACCCAAAATGAAATTTTGACCATGGGCATGGCCACATCCTCATCCACGTGCTGTCTATCGGAGCCGATGGTCCCATCTCACAAGCCCAACTATAGGCTGTTCACTATAAACTAAGCACTCAGCATAACTTGTAAATAATTAGAAATATGCTTTAGTGGGCCAACATATGTGAACTTTTGAGAGTGCTGAAACATCTACACTGGTTTTTAGTCACATGGAAGTTTTCATATTAAAAATATCAAAGATGGCTGCAAAACGACTGAAAGAAAACTTTATGCAGTGTTCACTTTATCGTGAACGGCCTATACCTGTCATTCACTCTTCTGTACTCCTGGTTGTTCTGTGTCTCAGGTGGACGTCGTACAGCGTCTCGACTCGGTGTCGTCGGCTGGGAGGCTGCGTTCTCTTCCAGAGACGTGGGGCCGCGATGGAAATAACGAGCACAGAAATAGATCCGCTGTGGGTCGGGGAGGGGCAAATCTTTCTCTACCCCTCCCAACAAGCTACACAGCGTAAAGGTGGTTACACAATTCAAAACCTTGACATTTGACTTTACAATAACTTTCAATACATGTTTTTTCTTTACGGAGGCGTTGCCAAAGCTAAAGCCTTCACTTTATGTTTCCGATAAACTGAGGAGTTAGCAAAAAAACAAGCTGATTACGTATGTTATAAATGTGCTCAGAAAACCTTGTATATAGTGTTAAAGAAGTATTCGTAATCGAACTGTTAGTTCCGTCAGTAGATGGGGTTGCTTTTGTTTGGCAAAATATTATAATATTTGGGAAATATTTTAACAGTTGCGATAATTTTTGGAATATATGAGTGATTTTCTTTTGTGGCAGATATATACCTAATACTTTGTGGCTAAATATTTCAATTTAAATAAACAACAGATTCTCAGTAATTTTTCAATTGTCGTTACTTTAACTTTATGTTTGTATTGTAGCCTATATTGACGAAGCACATGACGCATGAACGATTTTATAGCGAGCCGCGTCTGTTCTTTTCCACGCGAAACAGCTGAACTTATTCACAATATGTTTATCTACGAAAAGAACACAGGGTTACAAACTAGGCTTCTATCATTTTAAAAATGCAACATGCAGCGCGTCGCGAATATAAGCGATGCTTAGAGACACTGTAAAATCGCGAAAATATTTAAGATTGTCTCCATAAACTGTACTATATTAACCGTGACACGTGTGAACAGTTTTGGGACAAATCACACACGCTGTGTGTCCAAGCTGTACCATTCTAACTGGGTTTGTTGAAGAGAGAAACAATGCTTCAAATAAATCATAACCAATGTCGTTACGAAACAGTCAGTGCTATATACAGTATGTTGGAGCCTAGCAAACAGTCAACTATTCCCGCGATTTCCCAGTGTCTCTAGCGATGCTGTTACCATCGAGTGTGGAAAGCTGAACCTTATCACCTCACTGTCTCAGCGCATCAAGCGAGTAAAATTACATGTGCTGTAAAGCCATTTTAGAGTAACGGAAACGTTAAGTCGAACGTTAAAGTATTCAGTTGTGCATAGCCCTTAACGCTCTCAACACCGGCGTATATGGGAAGCGGGCGATTTTCGACGCCGCGGGACAATTGCTATCCAAGGTCCCCGATGTGCGCGCCCCCTTGGAGCGGGGAAGGATGGGGGGTCCATCATCGGGGATCACAGTTGCGAAGCCAACACTCTTCCGACAAGTGTTATGGGAGGGGGAGGTGATCCACGTCGGAGTCCCCGGGCAACGGAGCCAAGGCTTCATCCAGTGCGCGTGGCCCCACACCGACCAGCCAATTGGGGAAGTGCCTCGTTAGAGGTGCGAGCTCTCGCGACACACCAACACGAGTGCCAGTTAGATGGGGGAAAATTAGTAATCTATCTCTCACCACCCTCACCCTCCTCTTCTAGGAGAGACGGGAAGAGAAACTGCGCAAGGTCGGGACGAGACGAACGAGATAGAATATGCGATGCTGCACACGCAAGGGCGATTACAACATCGTGTCCAATGAGTGCTGACCTATCCTTCCCTTGGTATGGCCGTATCACAGGGTATTAAAGAGTGCGTGGTGGATAAATAAACGCTGAAAACATCAATTGATTTATACGCTCTTTTCGAAGCCAATATGGATAATATACTCAATGACAATCCTAGATAATGGTATTTGCCAACTTTATGAGTAAATATTTATCCAGAATTACTAATTGGTTACGCGTGAATCTCTTGCGCCGCAGTTAAATGCACGAGGTTCCGGCGTCAGAGATTGTGCCTCAGAAGTTTGTAACACTGGAAACAATTTAGTTTAAAACGTTGGGTAAAACTATTGTCTAGGATTGCTATTGTTTAATTTTCGCAAATTGGCTTCAAGAAACCTACAGTTATAGATTAATGATTTTAGCGTAGTTTGTAAGCTGCAAGTGTATATTCCAGGATTTAGATTAGTTTTCATTTAAGTTTTGTCGCAGCTGTCCGTTTATTTTATTTTAACTACGTCAACTTTATAAACTTAGTTACTATTTTCTATTCTAGTTAGATTTCAACTCATTTTATTGCTACCTTTGTGTATGTGATATTTGTTCGAAATTTGGTTAAGTGTAAAATAAGCCTTTTAGCCTTAACTTCGTCAAGAAAATGAAAGACAAAATAAATAAATAAAATAAAATAAGTCCTTCAGTTTGGGTAAGTTAGTTCTACTTGTGCTGCAACGTTGGCAAGAAACAAATTTTATTTATTTATTTATTTATTTCGTCTTTCATTTTCTTGGCGAAGTTAAGGCTAAAATGCCTTCTCTTACACTTAACCAAATTTAAACAAATATCACATGCACAAAGGTAGCAAAAAATGGGTACACGTCGTTTGTCCTAAAATCGTTTATCCTAATTTTAGGACAAACACTTTTAGGACAAACGATTTTAGGACAAATGCTGTTTAGGATAAACGATTTTAGGACAAACAATTTTAGGACAAACGAAATTAGGATAAATGACTTTAGGACAAATGATTTTAGGTCAAATGACTTTAGGACAAACAATTTTAGGATAA
>PNEQ01088059.1:0-38888 GCA_003012365.1 Medauroidea extradentata | reverse complement strand
CTAAATTTTTGTTAATTAAAACAGGCTTAAATTTTCAAACTGGATTTTGATTTATTGAATTTAATCTACACCTTGTGTTGCTTGTTTTGGTTTTGTTTTGTTTCTGTGGGTCCTTTTGGAGTTGGTGAATTTGTGGCAAGGTTGGCACCCTTGGTAAGGAGTGAGGAGGTAAGGTACCTACACCAAGGCTTTGTCACTGCGTCAAAATTTGTACACCATTATATACACCTATCACACTTTCACAACAAGACACAAATACCATTAAAAAAAAACATCGCATAAGACGTGTTTAGTTTATAGATACCATTATCAAGCACTGCAGTTGCAATTACTTCATCTTCACTATTGATTACCTTGCCCCCATCCTTGTCAAAGATAACAGTGTTACCTTTACTAGTGATTTTACTAACTGACAACAAATTAGCTGCAATACCAGGCATGTAGTGTACTTCATGCGCAATAACGTGCATTACATTTTCATCAACTAATGGGTTAATTGTAATATTACCTACAGAATCAGCTTTAAGGGATTGATTGTTTGCAGTAAATATTTCTACTGTAGATTTAGAAACATCCTCATTTTGCACTTTATCTTTGGTAAGATGTACACATGCACAAGAATCTAAATACCATGCAAAATCATGCTCCATTTTACCATCATTGCTAGTAGCCATGAAAGAAAATAAAGCATTTTTTGGTTTTCTGTTATCTACTTTGTTGCTCTTCTTACATTTTGTCTTGCAGTTTGCAGCGAAATGGCCCAGCTAATCACAGTTGTGGCACCGTAGTTGCTTCTTTATATATTTCTTACCTTGCCTCTGCATGTAAAGCACCGAGTCTTGGGAATCATTCACAGTTGCCAATTTTATGTCTTGCAACAATTTGACTTTTATCGCATCTGCGGTAATGGGTATTCCGGAACTTTCTAACCCCATAATCATCGGCCCGTAGTCTTCAGGAAGATCAGCTAGCAATAATGTTCCTATCCACTCATCAGTCACGTCAAAATTGATGTCTCTAAGGCGTTGTGCGGTTGACATTATTTTGTTCACATACTCCTCAACAGAAGTGCACTTATACAAACGCGTCAAAATTAATTGCCATAGTAAACCTACTCTTCTCATGACGCCATTATCTTCGAAAAGTTTTTGCATGGTTTCCCATGCGTCCCTAGACGTTTTACATTTCTCGACATAATGTATCAGGTCGGCCTCAAGTAGCAACGAAATCTTCGAAAGTGCTTTGCGATCCTTTTCTTTCGCGTCGTCCGGTTTTACTACGCCTTGTACGACGTCCCACTGATCCTCTAACATTAGAAGAGCTTTAACTTGGAACTTCCACGACACGTAGTTTTCGCGTCCCTTGAGTTTCTCTATGAGTGACAACGTTGACGTTGCCATGCCACCCTCTCACATCAAATTGCAACAGCAATCATAACTTGAAATGCACAAGTTTGCTAACTGTGGCCAAAACTGTACTGGGCCCATAACCTTTGTTGGGATAGCGTGAAATAAAAACGCAGTAGTTAACCCACGGCATGCTGCCCATTTTAATACTCCCAATCAGGGTTACAAGATAGTACAGCAAATAAACAAGCAGCAGTACATGCAATCTAACAAAACAAAACTTCTCATGCACATAGCAACACAATAAATTAACCACCCAACAATCACAGTCAAAATATGTGACATTGAGATGCAAACAGTGATGTTCGTAGTAAGCGAATTAAGGGAAGATGCTATCTTGGGATCGACTTGGTTAACCGAACAAAACACCATTGTGGAGAAACTTCCGCCAGGGCGAAAAGAACATAGAACTCTGTATTACCTTGAACCCAGCACACAAACAAAAACACCAGTAAACCAAGATGACCTAGATCACAGTGTACCACCTCAATACCGTGCAGCAGTGCAGAAGCTCTTACACGAGCGCAGAGATGTTTTCACAAGCACCGATCCACTTAAGTGCACCAATATCATGGAACAAGCCATAGAAACAGAACACGACAGACCACTGTTTACACCCCCGTGAGAATTTCTACAACCACAGCCGAAAATAATTAAACAACGGATAGCAGAAATGCTCGCCGATGGCGTAATTGAACCCTCAGACAGCCGGTACCATTCCGCCATAACCTTAGCTCCTAAAAAAGACAAGACATGGAGATTTTGCATGGATTTGAGGCCACTAAATTTAGTCATGAAACTCGCAGCACCACCATACATAAGTGCCAAAACGGCTCTCAACATGTGGGGTAATGCAAAAATTATGACATCCCTGGACTTGCACAGCGGTTATTGGCAAGTGCCAGTAAAACTGGAACACCGACACAAGACGGTATTCACCGCCCCAGACGGGTCACCGTACCAATCTGCGCAATGCTATTCAGGTTGAAATGTGCTCCGTCAACCTTCCAGGCAATGACGGTTCGTGTGCTAGACGGTCTAATTGTTGAGTGTGTATCTAGACGTCGTACTAGTCTGGTCGCGGGCATGGGAAGAGCACATACACCACTTGTCACAAGTACTGGAAAGGCTCGCAATCAACGGTCTAGTGTGCACCAACAATAAATGCCACATTGGCAAAGCACAAATAAAGTTTATGGTGCACATAATAAATGCAGATATAAACAAACCAGACCAGAATCAACTCCGAATCATTGAAAAATACACCCCACCACACACCCGCAAACAAGTCCACAAATTCTTCGGCTTAATAAATCGGTTGAGAGTAGAGTTCGCAATCATAATAGCACCCTCCACTGCATTCCTGTCACCCAGTGCAAAGTTCAGTTGGACACCAGCAGTGGCATAAAGCTTCGAGGACATCAAAGCCAGTTGTAGGCAATGTCCAGCACTAGCACGCCATGACCCCAACAAACCTACGTATGTACGAACAGACCCCAGCGAACGAGGAATAGGAGCAGTGCTGTTTCAGCTGGGCGAAAGCGGAGAACGCCACAGTATAGACTATAGCAGTGCAAAATTTGGCCCAGTAGAAAAACACTACGACGTCAATGAGCGAGAATGTCTCGCGGAAGTGAGGGCGTTAAAACTGTACAGTCCTATCTTGAGTACCGTTGCTCTATACTACGCACAGACAACCGGTGCTTAGTATGGCTATACAATACTCGCGAGACCCACAGCAAACTAACCAGATGGGACCTACTATTACCGTCATTTGACTTCAACGTGGAACATGTACAAGAAGAAAAAAATCAGCTGGTGGACACACTGTAAGGTCTCTGGATCAAAACACTACCGTGCGATGAAGAGGAGTGGGAGGAAATGTTGCTGTCGGTATCCAAAATAAACAGTGCAGACCCAATTACGTGCAACAATATAACAGTCACAGAAAACACCCATATTGACCAGCTATACAATTACATAATAACTTCACAACGGACTGTGCTGACACATTGGCAAAACGTAAACAATGTGGCCAGCAGGTACTGGATAGATGTTGCATCGTGGACGGCAGATTAGAAACATGGCCGTTCACAGGCAGCGAAAAGTGGAAAGTGTATGTACCCTCCACAGACAGGGTACAAGTCCTCGTGTTCATGCACAACAGCCAATATGCTGGACACCCAGGCACTAAACAAACAGTGCGGAACATCCTGCAGCATTTCCACTGGCCAGGCCTAACGTTCCACGTGCGAAAGTACGTCCATAAATGTCTGCCATGCAACCATTTCCAGGCCAGATGCACAGATGGCAGTCAGGAGCAACAAGTCAGGGTACCAACTGAGCCCTTCGAGACCACAGCATTAGATATTATAGGGCCATACCCCACTACTTCACAAGGTAAAAGTTTCATAGTGGTAATAACGGACCGGTTTTCAAGATGGCCAGAAGCCTGCACTGTAACATTGCTGCAGTACTGGAAAACGAATATTTCCCCATGTGGGGGTACCCGCAAGTCATGTTATCAGATAACGATACCCAATTCATCGGTAAGAGATGGTGGGATGTGTGTACATGTGTACTAAATGGGGCGTAACAGCACACATCACACTGGTGTAACACCCCAGAGCGAACCCGACTCAGCAGTGAAATCAGGATATAAAGACACAACTCCACCTCTACTTTCGCAACAGCCAAGATCACAGGAAATGGGCCAAACACCTGCCACAGATGCTATTCACCATACGGCACAGGATAAACAAGGCCACTGGGTACTCCCCAGTTGTGCTACTCCAAGGTCGTGACCTACCCCTGCCCGGCGAATTTAGCTGCTCGCAGGTCAGTAAGGTAGCAAAACCAGAGACCAGAGAACAGCACCAGAAGAGACGCGAAAACGACATACACATAGCACGCGAGAATCAAAATAAGTAAATACACTGCAAAGTGGGTACCAGTAACGACACGACCAACAAACCAGCTCCGGGTCGGCCAGAAAGTGTATGTGAAGGAGCACCTGCTGCCATCCTTACCAAAAAACTTATGTGCAGGGTTAGGTCCAAATTGGAGCGGGCCCCATGTCGTGATAAAGGTGATGAGAGAAAACACCTACATCATAAAGACGGGCCCACATCCCATGCGGAAGGTCCACAGATAAGACATACGCCATACACGGAGCGTAGAGGTACAAAACCCACAGCAAGGCACAGCATAGTGCACACAGACAGAAGAGGAATGGGTGCGCCCTGCCACACCAGGAGCATCAGACACAGACCCACCACCGCAACCAACAGACCAAAGTCACAATGACCTGCCGAACACAGCGATGCACGACACGCCACCAGGAATCAGTGACAGATAGCGAGGCACCACGACATCAGGAGACAGACGCGAGACTGCACAGCCTGGCGACGTAAGTGATCGCAGTATTTTATCAGTTAGAGTTGGAGGAGAGCCCAAGCCTGCTGATACCACAATTGATTACAAGCCAAGCACAGGACACGCAGATCAAAGGGAATAGGACATGGGATCGACACCGCCGCGAGTCAACCACAACAGAATGACTTCATGACAGCGACTGCGTGAGCCATCACCAGCCAACCAAAAAAAAAACAGTGAGGACGACTGCGAATAACAGCACGATGCCACCTCATCGCTCCAAGTGTGCATGCCACACCGCGCCTGCCTGCAGCTTTTGCGCATGCGATACACAAGGTCACGTGCCACCTGAACAGAGAAAGCGACCCGTACGGCACAGAGTGCACAGAATAGCGATTACTACAGAACCACAACTCACTCGATATTTTCTGTGCGCACGATGCGCCCCACCTGCATCAACGTGTTGTGCTTAAGACAGTGTTCACGAACGGTCTCACCAGTGGGAGGCATTTGACATGCGCTCAACCGCCCATGCATGCATCGCGACCGTTCGTCAACACACAACAGCGACCCATCGGCAGTATTCACACCAATTACCTGCGGCATTTCGGAAGGCACTCCGCATGGGCCCGATACTGACGGGACCAACTGAGCAGCCACGTTCATGTAACCACGTGCTCAGCAAGTCAATACAAAAGAAAGTGTCACTATTTAAAGTAAATCAACCAAGTAACATCACCGCAACACACCAAAACACCAGCTAAGCATGGGACATTGGTCGTTACAACAAGCATTGCACCATCGCTGATCACGATGTGCGCCAATGCCGGAACAAATGTTGCCTGAAACAGACAGGGAGGGAGTTGCTAAGTCAAAGTGGTAATGGCGAGGCATTCGCCGCATTTTTACGGAATTATTAAAACCCAAAAGTAAGTTAAACAATTTTTTTCGGTAAAGTGCTTCGAATTTGCTCAACGATGCCGGGCCACTGAGAGCGGCCCAGACCGACAATCTCACAAACACAAAGACCGCGCAACATGTCAACAACTTTTTATATTTAAAATGAGAATAGTGCTTATTAAATTTTATCAAAGTGCTTTATGTGTGTTATTTTAATAAGCAGTGACAGCTTGGACTTAGAGAGACAGCTTAAAAAGCCAACTGGAGCGGAAGGCACATTTAAATTAATTTCCTTAAGTATGTTTATATACTTCATTTCAGCAAAACCAATTATGTTAATGTCTCTATGGACTCACATGTCTCTCATGTAGTTTTTAGTGTCTTTGTGTGTACTCAGCTTTAATACAACATGCTTAAAACAGCCATGTGCATAGTTTTGGTGGACGCTCTCAGCTACCTAGCGGGAGCGAGTGTCATTGCTCCTCAGCTTTGTCTCGAGCATGTAGGGGGTAGGCCACGTGATTCGCGGCTCCTGAACCAACATTGTATCTTGTCTTTTCGTGTAGCTGCAATACTGTTTTCATTTCGTTTTTCTGGAACATCTTATCGTAACTTTAATTTAATCGTCCAGGAGTAGAGCCACCCCCATCCCTGCAAGCTCTTGCACCCAGGGGTTTATATTACAACACTTAACTTCACCATCACGTAACTAGTGTTCTTTTTTACCGTGTTAGCCACCCACCGGCGATAGACGTGGGGACCGCTTAAGGCATGTTTATGCATTATACAGTGTGCCAGTAACGACTCAATAAATAAGTAGTGAAATATATTCCCGCGAGTGAGTTATTTGACCACGGCCACTTCATGGCCTTTGGGAGCTGGTCCCATCAACCAGCTCTTTACAGCCCTGCAACAACACATCTCGACATGGAGGCGACAGAGGGGACTCGACACATGGGCGGTAGACCTACAGCCCCCCAGCAGCAGCCAGAACTCTCTAGGGCGTAAGTAAGACGCCACCCCCCCCCTTTTGCCCTCACCACAAACACATCAATGATTTCAGTAAATGTTTTTTTTTGTGAGACTCAGCTGGCAGGGTTCTTAGAGGAGTTAGTGCAGGCAGTAGATGAAGGGAAGCAGATTGATGCCTGCTTCATTGATTTTAAAATGGCCTTCGACAAGGTGCCCCACTATATTTTGACGAGAAAACTGGACGAACTTCTGAAAGATGAGTGAGTGGTGAAATGGATTGGTGACTTCCTCCAAGGATGGTGGCAGAGAGTGAAAGTTGGGGAGTCTTTGTCAGCAGAAGGCGAGGTGACATCAGGTGTGTCACTGGGAAGTGTGCTCGGTCCTGTATTGTTCACCATTATGGCATATGATATGCGTATTGGGATTAGGAGCAAAATAATGTTGTTTGCAGATGATTGTGTTTTATACTTATTGGTATGTAGTGGGGTCGACTTGCAGGCAGACATTGACAGTTTGTGTTCGTGGACTGTGGAAAGCAATACGATGATCAACATTCGGAAGACTTAGGGCCGATATTCTAAATCGCTTTCAAATGACAATCAACTGCTATCCCCATAGAGAAAGCATTGGTGAGCGATTGGTTGTCATTCGAAAGAGGTCTGTAGATACGGCCCTAAGTTAGTAAGTGATAAGCAGAGTCGTTTACAAAAGGAAATGGCAAGAGATACAGGACACCACACAATATAAGTATCTAGGGGTTGTGCTGCAGAGTGACCTTAGGTGGACAAAACAGGTGGAGAGGGTGGTTATGTAGGGTAGAAGAGCTTTAGGTTTGCTTGGAGGATACTGAATGGGGCTGGCTCTGAGGTGAAGGAAAAGGCATAATGTACAATGGTACGGCCTATGCTGGAGTATGTCGCTGCAGTGTGGGACCTGTACGTGGAGATTGAAGTGCAGGAGATGGAAAAGGTGCAGAGAAGGACAGCTAGATGGGTGAATGGTAGGTGGAGAAGATGGGAGCAGAATGGAGAGGAAGAAGATAACAATAGGCCCTCTGTGATGATGAAGGAAATGGGATGGAGTACATTGAAGGACAGAAGGAGGGTTGAAAGACTGGTCAGGATATACAGAATTACGAATGGAGAGGGAGAATGAGGAAGGGTACATAGTCACCTAACTAAGGGAAGACATAGAGGGAGAAGAACAAAGCAACAGCTAAAAGATTGAGAGGGTGTGGAGGAGAATGGAGCGAGTTAGGCAGTCTATGCTTGTGAGGTCGGTGAGGGAGTGGAACATTTTGCAGGATGACTTGGTGATGGTGAAGGGAGTTGGTAGGCTCAGAGATGCTTTGAAGAGGGTTTTCTAGAGGGGTAGGAATGTGTGATCTCGCCACCATGCGGCAGCATAATTCTGAGTTGTTTATTATTATTATTATCCCCACATTTCCCATCCTCCTGTCATTCTAACTCCCCTAACCGTAACCAACTCCTCCCGCAGTGTGTTCCACTCCCTCAACATCCTTATCAGCATCGACTGTCTACCCCTCTCCGTTCTCCTCCACACCCTCAGAATTTTCTCACTGTTCCACCTTTACCCTTAAAAGTTCCCTTATATAATTTGCAGTCCAAATTTCCCCATCCTTCCTCCCGATTCATCACCCTATACAACCAGACGAGCCTTTCCACCCTCCTCCTGTCCCTCAACAGTTTCCATCCAAATTTATTATTCATCATGTTAGGCTTAATGTTCCTTTCCTTCTCACCAGCCTGACCCTGCCTTTTCCATTTATTAATCTCCCACCTCGCTGCCCTTCCCCGCACCTTTTCCAGCTCCTGCACCTCCACCTCCACATACGGATCTCACTCTGCAGCAGCATATTCCAATACTAGACGAACCATTGTACAATATGCCTTTCTCTTCAACTCACCACTAACCACCTTCAACACACTCTCGAGTAGTCCTAAAGCCCTTCTTAGATCTGCCTGTATCACAACTCCAAGATACTTATATTATGTGGCTTCCTCTATATTTTGCCCATCCCATCTATATGCCTCTCTACTCACCACTCTCTTCCAAGTATACCTCACCAACATTAATTTACGTACATTAATCTTCATTCTGTTCTCCACTGTCCAGGATCACAGCCTATCAATATCCTCCTGCAAGTTAATTCCACTGCCCACCTCTGTATGCAGTACACAGTCGTCTGCAAACAGTCTTACTTTACCTGCGATCCTGTGTCCCATGTCATTCACCATTATAGTGAATAACAAAGGCCCCCGACACACTTCCCTGCTGTACTCCTGATGTAATCTCTCCTTCCTCCGAAATTGCCTCCACCACTTTCACTCTCTGACATCTTCCCCTGAAAAAGTTCACAATCCAGTCAACCACCCGCTTATCATCTAGTAGTATTTCCACTTTGCTCATCAATATTCCATGAGGAACCTTGTAAAAGACCATCTCGAAGTCTATGAAGCAGGCATCCTTCTGCTTTCCCCTATTAACTGCATGAACCAGAACATCCAACAAACCTGCCAGCTGAGTCTCACGTGAATATCCCTTTCTAAATCTTTGTTGGTATTCTTGTATCCATTTGCTGTTGTTCATAACATTTACCATACATTGTACAACCAATCTCTCCACCACCTTCCTTGTATGCGATGCGAGACTCCTGTATGAAAAAAGTGTATCTGGACCAGATCTGGCTAGGTCTGAAATTGGCCAGATCTGGCATCAGGAATAGGCAAATATACACTATTTCATATATGGTCCAGATCTGTCCCAGTTCTGGCCAATTTCAGATATAAGCTATTTCCATAAGGGCTCACTGACCTGTGACTACCTGGCTTCCCTCTATCCTCACCCTGCTTATACATTGGGACCACTAACGCCTCCTTCCATCCTTGCAGTAACCTTCGGTCCTCCAGCGACCTACCAAACAACTCCTCTAGATATCTAACAAACTCCTTTCCTCCAAACTTAAGTGTACCATTTCCTGTACCATCTGGCCCCACTGCCTTATTGCTCCTCAATTTCTTAACCACCCTTTCTATATCACAACCTTTCACACAAAACATATTGTTAATCCCATTGACTCTTATAGATTATCTACTCCAGTTGTCCTTTACCTCATACACTGACATGTATTGTGCCTGCAACAGTTCAGCCTTTTCCCTGTCATCTTCGGCCGCCCTTCTGTTCTTTCCTCTTAAAGTTGTGATCCCCTCCCCTCCGCCTCTTACCTTTCTAAGATACCCAAATAATTTTCTTTATTTCTTGCCTGCTTGATTTTACTTTCTAACTCCCTTTATAACTGTTTCATGGACTCCCTGTTCCCTTGTATTCCATTTCTACTCCATCTAGCATGTAGCTGCCTGCCTTCCTCTTAAACTTTACAATCTCCTTCCCATAGTATGGTGGCACAAATTTATCCAGCGTGTGACATATTATTCTTTTACAATCATATCCACACGTCATCTAATCTGGTTTCTCCAGCCCATCTGTGTTGCATGTAGGAAAGTTAGGTGGTTGGTAATAATGTTTTTAGTATTGATCTTATCATTACCTCTATGGCTGTGTTTGTTAGGATATGTATAAGTAGAGGAGTAACTATGTGATTGTTGACAAAATGAATGAAATATATAATGAGGAATAATAAAAGAAACAAGGGGAGTTAAAGCTCATTACGTGGTGTCAGGTGTGGGGTAGAAGGTTGAGAGGAAAATATAAAAGTGCAGAAAGTATTCCAAGTAAAAAAAAGAAGAAAGAAGCAGAAAATGGCCGAATCGATGTGCATGCTTTCTCTGCCTGCCAATTTTGATTTTAGAAAACCAGACGAATGGTGTACTTGGATTAGAAGATTTGAAAGGTATCGGTTGGTGAGTGGGTTGGCAGAGAAAAGTGGAGAAATACAGGTTAGTACACTAGTATATGTAATGGGACCAGAAACTGAGGAAATAATAAACACCTTCCAACTTTCCGAGAAGGATTCAAAGTCATACGAGGTGGTCGTGAAACGACTGGAATCACATTTCATTCCAAGGAGAAACATGATCTATGAACGGGTAAAATTCACAATTCTTCGTTCACAACAGTCAGACGAGTCTGTGGACTCATTTGTAACTGCCTTACACACACTGGCGGAGCACTGCGAATACAAAACATTAAGAGACGAATTGGTGCGTGATAGACTTGTGGTAGGAGTCTAAGACAAAAAATTGTCAGAAATGTTACAGCTAGATGCAAACCTAACCTTGGAAAGTGCGGTTATGAAGGCGAGACAGTCAGAGACAGTTAAGAAACAACAGTCAGTAATACAAAAATTAACTAGGGAAGTAACAATAGAGGAAAATATTGATAGAATTAGTGCTAATACAAGCAAATTGAGCAATAATCAACAGGGTAAACAAATTTATCAATATACAAGAAAAACAAACAGTCAAAACTTCCAAGGGGCCAGAGAATGTTATAGATGTGGAAGGGCTTTTGATAAATCACATAGGGAAAGATGCCCTGCAATCAATGAGAGATGCCGAAACTGCAGCAGAATGGGTCACTTTATGAAAGTATGCAAAACAAGGGACAAACAAAGGCATATTTCGAAAATTCATAGCTCGGGAGACAACTCACAGAATGATTTGTTTTTGGCTACTGTAAATATTAAAGCAAAAGTAAGTCCACCCTGGAGGGCAAGGGTGAAAGTCGATGGACAAGAAGTTGTGTTTAAAATAGACACAGGAGCAGACGTCACTGTGATACCAGAAACTGTTGGCAGGCTCTTTGAAAATATTATTATTGGGCAACAAAAGAAACTGGAAATACAAAATTGGTGGGTCCATGTAGCACACAACTAGAGATTATAGGTAAACTAGAAACTACTCTAGCTTGGAGAGGAATCAGTGTTGCTCAAAATGTTTATGTTGTAAAAAACTTAAAAGAACTATTACTAGGGCGGCCAGCAGTAGAGTCTTTGCGGATGCTGAGATGGATAGAAGAAATAGGGTATGTACAGGAAAGCAACCCAAGAAAAAAATACCCTAAATTTTTTCAAGGGCTGGGGTTAATGAAAGTCCCATATGAGATTAAGCTAAGGAGTGATGCAAAACCTGTAAGTATATAATGTCCTAGAAGAGTGGGTATTCCCTTACAGCCCAGATTGAAAATGGAATTGGATAGACTTTTGAAGATGGGCATTATCTCTCCAGTGGATTGTCCAACTGATTGGTGTTCAGGAATTGTGATTGTTCCCAAACCAAACGGCGAAATAAGGTCATGTGTAGATTTGACTGCACTCAACAACTCAGCTGAAAGGGAACACATGGTTATACCTACTGTAGATGAATCCCTTGCTCGCCTGCAAAATGCAGAGTATTTTCGAAACTTGATGCACATAGTGGGTATTGGCAGGTACTGCTAGAAGAAAAGTCACGGATTCTCACGACTTTTATTACACCGTTTGGCCGGTTTTGCTTTAACAGGTTGCCATTTGGAATTACAAGTGCACTAGAGTTTCGCCATAGGGAGATGTCTCGCATTTTGGCAGACACTAAAAATGTTATATGTCATATTGTTACAAACTGTTTTATATAGTAAGTCGTTATTATATTGGGGGTTCCTAAGTTATTATTAGTTTGGGGGGTTTCACTCAGATGGTAGCTACACTGTGGGTTTATTTAGATGTTATTTAGGGCCAAATGACTTTAAGACAGTTGTGGTTAAACGGGTATTTACTATACTACAATGGCAGGTACTCTGAATACAAAATATGTTACAATGTGTTCTATTTATTTAGGAGGGGAGCACAATATTACTGATTATTAAATTATTATATTAAGTTGATAGTTGATGCCACATAATTAGATCTGACGACCTTACCGAAAGCTGGATTGATGAAGTGACGGCATCGACGGACGAGCACGCACCCGCCGGGACTCGACCCCGAGCCCCGGTGGAGAACTGGCCTGCTGTTGATCTGATGAGTGCTGATGGACGACCGCTCGACGACCGACGACAGACCGTTATGGTTGGTAACAACGCCATATATCGGCATGCTTGTCCTCAATACTGTGCAACTGCGAGGGGGGTGAGGTGAGTTGCTGTCTTCCGTGGTTTCCCAACGCTGACCTGATTGCCGCTCGGACGTCTCGCTGTCCGGCTTGCCAGGCAATATTGCAACAGTATGGACGATATCTTGGTCTGGGGTGCAAATGAAAGAGAACATAATGAAAACCTGGACCGAGTCTTGAAAAAAATTGAAGCAGCAGGGATTACATTGAATGACAAATGCGTGTTTGGAAAAACAAGGGATAAATTTCTTGGTCATGTGGTGTCTGATGAGGGAATTGAAGCTGATCCTGCTGAAATTGAGGCGATTCAGAAGATGTGTAGTAACCTTAGGCCCTTCTAGCCACTCACTATGGTTGCGACAAAATTAACAAGTTTAGGGACAAATTACTTTAGGAAGAGACAAGCAAGAAAGATAACAACATCAATATTAATGTAAGTATCCAGGGGGATATACTGAAATAACAACTCTGCGCCTCTCTTACATAAAGTATTTTACTTAAGTGGCTCAATAAAGTGAAAATACAATGCTATTCAATTCCTATAAACTTAATCCAATATCCCCCCCTCTTTAATAATATTTACTTAAAATGTATCAGTCGTACATTTTGCATCATCACTCTCAAACCCAACTGACACAGTATACAGAAGGTCAGCCAAAGCAATGAGCATGTTAACCAATATAATGATATATACTTGCAAGGCTTCTCTACAATTTTTCCGATTGTAAACATCTAAATATGTTACATATAAGTGGTTACATCACTCTGCTTACAACACCATAATTATTTTCAGTCTGACTACACAAATGATTGACAACACCTGGAGGATCACGCAATTAGTCGCATCGTACGATATTCCACAAAAACGGAGTTCCTCAGCTCGGCAAGTCTAAGCAAAACACCGTTGATGTAAAGTATCAGCCACATAATACTACTAAAATGAAAATCTCTCGGGTTACCTGAATCAGTTGACACTGGTACCTGACGAAGCGGAAGAACGAGTCCCAGTAGCTCCTGACGATATGTCACCACACTCCGTGACTTAAGAGCACGCCCACAGAGGCGTTAAATACGCCGTGAAATGTGGTATAAGCTTCCTCTAGTAGCACTCAGCAAGATCGCCGCTCACTCGCAAAGCACTTTTAGAAATTTTAACGTAAAACGTACAGGTAACAATGCATTCAGTCCTTAAGCCTGGAAATTTAAACAAATGTATCAGGCACAACAACCTTTGTCCTCATTCGTCATTTCCAACAGTTCGTTACTGAATCGCACAAAGGCATCACAAGTAGTAATGCGCATCGGAATTGCAAAGTCTGCCAGCACACAGCTTAAAGTCAAATGCCCAGAACAAACTTTTACCGCGAACATACCCATCCGCTAAGTATTACTGTACATTGACTCTCGAATGATTGTAAATTCATTCGCGTCGGAATTGCAAAGTCCGCCAACACACAGCTTACAGTCAAATGCCCAGAACAAACTTTTACCGCGAACATACCCGTCTGCTAAGTATTACTGTACATTGACTCTCGAAAGATTCTCTACTCAACTTAAGTAGCAGCGCGATCATCTGTCTCAATTGCAAAAACTAAACGCGCCCATCCAGAAGTCCACAGCGTTCACCAGCCGACCGGCTTTTTTACCGTAGCTCGCAGCTCCGAGCGAAAACAGCACCATCCCTCTCCACAACACACACAGGTCTGTTCTCTTTCTGTCCTCCCCTCCTCTGACTCTCCTACCCACAAGGCCAAGCTACTTTCCCTCCACCTCCACCTGCGTGCAAGCCTGTGCGCGATCGATAATCCTCCAACCGCCTCTTTATAGTACCACCTTCCAATAGTCCATACAATCAGTGACGCTCACTAGTACTTCCTCCCCCTAAGCGCTTCAGAGACCGAGTCTTAACACATTCACTTAATCACTGTAGCATAGCACGCTACAACATTCCCCCTTTATACCATACCTGGGCTGCATAAAACAAAAAAAAAAAAAAACTAAGGCCATATCTCCTTCTGCCAGGTCACCGAAAGAAAACACAATCATCAGGGCTCACACCACTCACGAGAAACAAAATACAAAAACAAAAAAAAACCTCCCCAACTTAAAACACACCCGCAAAACCCCCCGAAGAAACCAAGAAACAAATAACATTAAGCAAAACACATCAGAGTTCTCAAAACACAATAGGACGCAGTAAAAGCCCCAACGAACACGCTCTTCCAGTGACTTACAAATCACTCTTGGCTTTATATGGTTGGTTTCAAAGATGTGATATGCGCCTTTTTTGCTAACACATTATCAGAAGGATAACTTAAGTTAACACTGACAGGTGTTGAAAAGGATAATATACGAAAGGGGCCCTCATAAGCAAAACACAACTTAGCTGAGATATAATGTGCTTTCTTACTTTGAGTAATCTTTTTACACAAAACCAGGTCCCCCACACTATACGGACAGGCTATTCGGTCTCTGTTATACTTGGCAGCAACATTCTTTTGGTTCCTCAACAACGATTTGTATGCAGTTTGCCAAACTTTACCAAAGTATTCTCCGGAACATCACCTACACACTCGGCCACCAACTCCCACAAACTCATCAGAGGATGAGGTACCTCTCTGCCAAACATCAATAAGCCAGGGCTCTTCCCCGTCTCACTATGAGGGACATTGTTCCACCCTACATTTAACATAGCTAGGTTCTCGTCCCTCTTCCTTTGTCGGTCATGGTGAAAAATAGAAAGAGCACCCTTGAGTGACTTGTTCAATCGTTCCACTAGGTTAGGACATGGGTAGTGCGGACTGGTGTGGATCAATTTTATACCCCACGCAAATCAAAGATTATGCATCTGCTTTCCTGAAATATATGAAGCATTGTCACACACGATAGATTCAGGGCTTCCAAATATTTTGAAAACATGGTCTTCTAACCGCGTGCAGATGGTAACAGCTTTTATTTCTCTAAGGGGTTCTACAAATACAAAACGTAAAAATCCATCAACAATGACCAAGATACATAGATTTCCTTTACTTGAACGCGGAAGTGGACCAAAAATATCAATGTACAACTTTTGCCACACCCGCTCTGCTGGTTTAGCCGCATACAATCCAACCTTGCTGGTACGGGGTTGTTTAGCACACTGACACTCGTGGCAGGAACCTACATATTTCTGAATGTCCGCCCGCATACCTGCCCAAAAAAATTCACGCTTCATTTTCAATTCCGTTTTACGGATCCCCATATGACCTCCTGACGGCGAATCATGAAAATAACGCAATAGCATAGACCGAATGGCCTTAGGTACCCACACTCTTTTCTTACCTTGTCCATTCACAAAATAAATAATCCCTTTTAGCAAGCGAAATTTGACCCCCTTCCCCGCCTGGATCTATGCCATCAACTCCACCCCCTCTGGGTCCTAGGCTTGTCAATGTCTAATGTCCACAAAACTTTCGGGAATAAAGTGCAAAACATTGCATGTCTCTTCACTCGATGCCCCCACCGCTTCAAACTCAGCTTCGTCGCACATCCTTGAAAGTGCATCAGCAACACCGTTTTCTTTCCCCGCAACATGGATAATCTTGAATTTAAATAGTGTGAGTCGCATAATCCAACGTCCAATTTTTCCTAATTGTTTAGGGTGAGAAAATAACCAAGTTAATGCTTGATTTTCCATCATCAAGTCAAACTCTCCATGTTCTAGATACGAACTGAACTTTTCTACTCCAAAAATACATCCCAAGGCTTCCTTCTCATAGGTGCTATAATATTGCTCTGTGCGAGACAATGTTCTACTCGCATATGCGATAGGTAGCCTACTACCATCACACTCCTGCAACAGAACCGCACTCACTGCCAAACTACTGGCATCTACCTGGAGGATGAAACGTTTGGCAAAATCGGGTAACATCAGAACCGGGGGATGGGAAATCGCAAACATCAGGTTTTCAAAGCTTTGTTCCTGATCTATACCCCAATGTAAACATTCCTCTTTTCTCTTCAAGAGATTTAAAGGTACACACAGCTCGGCATAGTTTGGAATAAATTTCGCAAAATATCCCAGCATACCTAAAAAGCGCATGACTCCTTTTATGTTTTTTGGACGTGGGAAGTTAACAATTGGTGCTATTTTGTCGGGGTCCATACGCACTTTTCCTTTGGTGACTACAAATTCCTAAAAACGAATTTGTCTTTTTTCCCAAAACAACTTGTTCGGATTTACAGTGAACCCGGCAAAACGCAACATCTCCAGGACCTTCATAACATGCACCAAATGTTCTTCGAAGGTGTTCGAGTAGACACAAATGTCGTCCAAGAAGGCTATAACGAATTTGAACTGAAACTCTGAAAGTAACTGACCCAAAATCCTGCACAGGCATTGTCCCCCAAAATTTACCCCGAACAGCACGCATTTCCATTCATAATGCCCCCAGGGGGTCACGAACCCAGTATACTTCTGGCTGGCCTCATCCAATACACACTGGTGAAAGACAGAGTTCAGGTCAAAAACCGTTAAGTATGCTGCTTGTGATAAATGCTGAAATAAAATTTCAATGTTTTGCAACGGAAAAGGGTCAACCAAAATTTTTTTATTTAGACGGCGAAAATCTAAAACAAGACGAGGTACGCGCCTCGTTCTTCTTCACCAAGAATGCTGGGGATGCATAGGGAGACATACTTTTGCAGATAACCTCTTTCCTTTCTAAATCACGGATAATCGATCTAAAGGCCTCTAACTTCGGAGGAGAACACTGGTAAGGCACACATTTCACAGGCTCGTCATCCGTGACTGAGATCTTAACCGGCATAAGACTGCATTTCCCTAATGACGGAGTTAACACATCCCCGAATTCTGCTATTACCCTATCCAATCTTTCCTTTTGTACACTGGTCATCCCCCCCCCCCCCCCATCACTCCCATGCCTAAACATTTTTTGATTGGTTTCTGCCTGACTTTCCCAACCAAAGGTATAGCCCACCCTTCATCAAAACCAAAGGACATAGTCCCTTTACTACAATTGATGATAGCTCCTACTTCTTGCAGGAAATCCAGTCCTAAAACGCACTCGCACAACAATCCCTGAACTATCCAAAAACACCTCGTCCAACTAAATTTTGACATTTTAAAATGCAGCTCAACCCTAGTACGGACCTTACAGACTTCTCCACTTGCTACTTGTAAAGTGAAACCCTTCTCCACCTTTAAACGGGTCTTCAACTCCGGCCATTCCCTCATAAGGCCACTAACAAATTCTTGACTCATGAAACCGGAGGTAGCTCCAGTGTCCACCATCGCTAACACCTCACGATTATGAACCAAAATCGGTACCCAAAAGTTAGTACTCTTCTTCTTAGAGCATTGCTCCTTTTGCAACAAGGCTAACGACTAATCTTCCTCTTTACGCTTTTTGGAATCCTTACTGTCCCCTTTACTCCTACAATCCTTTGCTAAATGTCCCACTTTATGACACGTAAAGCATTCCCGCGAATCCTTAACCTTACATTGTGAAACAATATGTCCGGCCTTGTGACACCGAAAACAAATGACCTCCTTTCCCCCCTTATTACTCTCTACCTTAGCTGTTCTCAAGGGACAACGTGAATCCAGATGACCAACCTCCTTGGCCACAAAACATGTCATTTCCTTTTGATGGTTCGAATTATCCTGCCTTGAAGCTGTATTACTGAAAGTAGACTTCCCCAGCTTCGTCAGTTGCTGACTAGTGTACCATTGATTGTCCACTTTCACTCCCCAGACCTTCAACTCAGCTAAGGGCCTCGGGATGGATAAAAATACACATTGCTGCCTAGCCTCAGGGGTTAAGTTTTCTAAAATAAGGTCTATGAATTCAGACTCTGTAAGTGTAACGGATAATGCTGAACATGCTGCATTAATTTACTGAATGAAGTCACTCACCTTTTCATGTTTACCTTGAAACCTATAAATATAACTTTTTTCGAGATCCTTCACCAACCTTTTTGTGCAATTAACCTCCCACAAATTGGCCTTCAGCTTATCCCAATTTGTGTTCTGTTCAATGGCTTCTAATACCACATCCAATGCAACATCCGAGCAATGAGGTATTAACCCCTGAATCATTTCATGGTCACTAACTAACAACCGACTCCTTTTCAAACGATCTACTGCCTTCACGAACTGAAATAACGAATGTGCATCAAATGATTTTAAGGTTGGCACCCCTTGAAGAGAGGTGAGAATCAAATTTTTCTTTATAGAGGTCTTCTCTACAATTTTTCCGATTGTAAACGTCTAAATATGTTACATATAAGTGGTTATATTACTCTGCTTACAACACCATAATTATTTTCAGTCTGACTACACAAATGATTGACAACACCTGGAGGATCACGCAATTAGTCGCATCGTACGGTATTCCACAAAAACGGAGTTCCTCAGCTCGGCAAGTCTAAGCAAAACACCGTTGATGTAAAGTATCAGCCACATAATACTACTAAAATGAAAATCTCTCGGGTTACCTGAATCAGTTGACACTGGTACCTGACGAAGCAGAAGAACGAGTCCCAGTAGCTCCTGACGATATGTCACCACACTCCGTGACTTAAGAGCACGCCCACAGAGGCGATAAATACGACGTGAATTGCGGTATAAGCTTCCTCTAGTAGCACTCAGCAAGATCGCCGCTCACTCGCAAAGCACTTTTAGAAATTTTAACGTAAAACGTACAGGTAACAATGCATTCAGTCCTTAAGCCTGGAAATTTAAACAAATGTATCAGGCACAACAACCTTTGTCCTCATTCGTCATTTCCAACAGTTCGTTACTGAATCGCACAAAGGCATCACAAGTAGTAATGCGCATCGGAATTGCAAAGTCTGCCAGCACACAGCTTAAAGTCAAATGCCCAGAACAAAATTTTACCGCGAACATACCCGTCCGCTAATTATTACTGTACATTGACTCTCGAATGATTGTAAATTCATTCGCGTCGGAATTGCAAAGTCCGCCAACACACAGCTTACAGTCAAATGCCCAGAACAAACTTTTACCGCGAACATACCCGTCTGCTAATTATTACTGTACATTGACTCTCGAAAGATTCTCTACTCAACTTAAGTAGCAGCGCGATCATTTGTCTCAATTGCAAAAACTAAACGCGCCCGTCCAGAAGTCCGCAGCGTTCACCAGCCGACCGGCTTTTTTACCGCGGCTCGCAGCTCCGAGCGAAAACAGCACCATCCCTCTCCACAACACACACCGGTCTGTCCTCTTTCTGTCCTCCCCTCCTCTGACTCTCCTACCCACAAGGCCAAGCTACTCCCCCTCCACCTCCACCTGCGTGCAAGCCTGTGCGCGATCGATAATCCTCCAGACGCCTCTTTATAGTACCACCTTCCAATAGTCCATACAATCAGTGACGCTCACTAGTACTTCCTCCCCCTAAGCGCTTCAGAGACCGAGACTTAACACATTCACTTAATCACTGTAGCGTAGCACGCTACAGATGCCACGGCCGCAATCCATCAAGGATGTAAGAATAGTGATAGGAATGGTAAATTATCTTGGGAAGTTTGCACCAGAATTGGCTTCCATTACAGAGCCGTTGCATCAGCTATTAAAAAAAGACAATGCGTTTATATGGGGACACCAACATGAAATGTCATTTAAGAGCATCAAGGAATTATTGTGTAGTCCACCAGTGTTACTTCACTACAATCCCAATAAAGATGTTTGCATCGGAGCAGATTCATCATCGTGTGGACTGGGAGCAGTCTTGGAACAACCAGACGAAAATGGTAACTGGAAGCCGGAGGTTTATGCATCAAGAGCAATGTCATCAGCAGAAACAAATTGAAAAGGAAGCTTTAGCGATTACATGGGCATTTGAAATATTTAATATGTACATTCTCGGCAAGAGTATAACTCAGAACGGACCATCAACCTCTAGTGTCCATTTTAGGCAAGAAGTGTGTAGATGAATTACCACCCAGGCTGCAGAGATATCGAATGAGGTTAATGAGGTACTCCTATCAGATACAGCATATTGCTGGTAAGAAATTTTATACACCAGATGCATTGTCACGTTTCCCGGTTGGGCAGCAGAAGAAAAGGATGATCTTAACATTTCTGAGATTGAAGAATATGAATCCCAGTTCATGGCAGGGTTCCCAGCCTCAGACATAAGAATTCAAGAGGTACTACTAGCCCAAAAGACAGATTCAACTTGCAAGGACCTAAAACAACTTGTGAAGACAAAATGGCCTAAGAAACCAACTGAAGTACCAGTTTCATGTCGGGCTTTTTGGTCAGTACAAGGGGAGCTATCAATTACAAGAGGATTATTAATGAAGGGAACAACTCTGGTAATACCAACAGTACTGAGGAAGGGGATGTTGGTAAGGATTCATTTAGGACACATGGGCATCAAGAAGTGCACCGAAATAGCTCGAGCAACTGTGTGGTGGCCACGCATCACAAATGACGTAAAAACGTATGCATCCAGCTGTGAAACATGCATAAAAGAGAAAGCGAATAGGCTAGAGCCTCATATTCCTTCATCCATACCCCAAGTACCATGGGAGGTAGTAGGTACAGATCTAGCAGAACATAATGGAAATAATTAACTTTTGTTGATAGACTACTATTCAAAATGTCCAGAAATCTTCGAGTTGCCTAACATTTCGTCTTCAACAACAATATCGAGATGCAAAGCTGCTTTCTCGCGACCAGGAATTCCTAGAGTGCTTAGGTCAGACACCGGAACACAGTATAGCTCTCAAGAATTTAAGAAATTTGCCAAAGAATATGGCTTTACACACATCACTAGCAGTCCCAAACATGCCCAGAGTAATGGTCAAGTAGAAGCAG
This sequence comes from Medauroidea extradentata, assembly GCA_003012365.1. NCBI lineage: Eukaryota > Metazoa > Arthropoda > Insecta > Phasmatodea > Phasmatidae > Medauroidea > Medauroidea extradentata. The sequence goes on along the minus strand of PNEQ01088059.1, from coordinate 17,319 downwards.
CAGTGAAAACTGTTAAAAGCATTATTCAAAGATCGGAAGACCCATACCTAGGGTTATTATCATATCGTAACACCCCACTATCAGGTCTCAAGTACAGTCCAGCTCAACTTCTGATGGGTAGATCACTGAGGGATATATTACCTGTTGCCCAAGAGAACTTACAACCATTCACAGTGGATAGAGAAGAGTTTGAGACAATGCATAGGGAAGCAAAATTCTACCAAAAGACAAATTTCGACAGACATCATCGAGTGTGTATGCATCCTTCATTCCAGACGCACGAGTGAGTATGGATCACAGACTTGCAGAGATATGGAGTAATAGTGTCAGAAGCAGATACCCTGAGGTCCTACTTGGTCTCGTCAGGCGGCCGAATAATCCGACGAAATAAGCATTACTTGAAAGTTGTTGGAAAGCCAGTTCAAGAGAAGACTGAGAATACTATTAAAGTAGGAAGGAGCTTAGCAAGGAAGGAGATGTCAAGAAAAAATCCACCTGATATCACAGCAGATGTCCAGAACACAGGGTACGAGAGTAATCAAGTCGATCCACAGACGAGAGTACAAGAAGGGTGTGAAGAAGGCAGTGTAAAGCAGGAAGACGAACAAGGTGCACATCTAGAAGAAGAGAAGGAAGAAGTATGGAATGGGTGGCCTAGAGTAGAAGCACAAGACTGTAAAGGGGAGAAAACTCCAGTAAGGACTAGGAGTGGAAGGGAAGTGAAACCAAAACAGAGACTAAATTTGTAAAGACAGGTTGACTGAATTGCCAGTTTACATTAGTCAAGCATATCCCTTCAAAGGGGAGAAAATGTGTGGTAACAGAGTTAATGTTTGTTATTAAGGTTATAAATTTTTGTCAAAGAGGGGAAGATGTGTTGCATGTAGGAAAGTTAGGTGGTTGGTAATAAGGTTTTTAGTATTGCTCTTATCATTACCTCTATGACTGTGTTTGTTAGGATATGTATAAGTAGAGGAGTAACTATGTGATTGTTGACAAAATGGATGAAATAAATAATGAGGAATGATAAAAGGAACAAGGGGAGTTAAAGCTCATTACACCATCGTTCAAAGTTTTCCCTTAGAAACTCTTCCGCTCCCTTACAGTTGTCACGTCCATACTGCTAAACAACCCTCTCTTTGGATTGCCCTACCCATATCTTACCCTGCATAATTTTCACAACAGGGATGTCATCATCACTAATTCCCTCCAGGACCACCGCACTAACACATTCCCTGGCCTGACCAATACAACATCCAGCACAAACCCTTCGCCCATCTCGCTCCTTCTTGTTGGAATATCCACAACCTGCACTAATCCTCTATTAATTAATACTGAAGCCATTCTCTGCATCATAGTGCCCATCCCCTCCTCTCCTTCCTTCCTTTGAACACCTGGCATATTCAGATCACATGCTACTACAACCCACTGCCTATCCCTCAACCTGTCTAGTATTTCCTTGACAACCTCAATAGTCTGCCATCCCTGCCCTGGTGGCCTATACACTGCCAGTATTGTTATTTTCCTGCCACGCCCACTTACTTTGACTTCCATAATCTCTTCCCCTTCACTAATCGATTCTACAAAACCATTTAGTCCTTCCGTTAAACACACCATTATTCCTCCTCCTCGCCCATCCCTGTCTCTTCTGAAGATGGTAAACTGATCTTGCCTACATTCACTGTCTAGTACCTCCTCATTCAGCCATGTCTCCACTGCCACAACTACATCCCCTTAATATACTTCTACCATACTCCAGAAACCTTCCAGTTATTTTTTTAACTGACTTCAGAAAAAGGAGGTGGTTATCAATTCGGTTGTATTTTTTTATTATTGTTACCTCAGAACTCCATCATTTACAAACCAATTTGAAAATTCTTTTTTTGTTAGATAGGGGATATTTACAAGTAGGTCCCATTCTAATTTTATTGGCATAGGACCTTGAACAGGGCAGGTCAACCTTATGATAATTTTTTTGTTCTTTTTGAAGAGGTCGAGCACATAGTTGCCATTTGAATATGCTTTGGAGCGCTAATGGAGAACGTTCCCAGCACCCCCAAGTGGCTGTGGAAGTAACTTGTCGAGACTTTGTACTGTTTCAAGGTGTAAGTGAAATTCAGCCACTCACGAATACGACCATTTATTTCCTAGCCACACACTCGACTGTCGTTTCTTGTCTCTTTCAACAGTTTACAAATACAAATGTAACCAATAATACTCCCTCTCAATTTTGAGTCTGCAAAACACAAAAAATTACTGATGGATACACAAGTTTGCTGGTACACAAATCTGCACACATAAACCACAAATTAACTAAAAAAATTACTTCAAACATAGTCTATCTCTGAAAATACAAAACTTACTAGAGGCCAGTGATTTGGTGAAGATGTCTGCTATGTTTTTTTAGGGCTCTACATATTCTACTTTCACAATTTTTTTGCCACATTATCCTTCAAAAAATTTATCTTTATGTCTATATGTTTCAACCATTTTGTATTTTCATAGATCTTCATCATATGGTTAGCTTCTTGGTTATCCACAAACAGGTAACATTGCACTTTATCTTCCCCTACAAACTCTGAGAGCAGCCCATTCAGATAGAGAAGCTCTTATGCTGCCACACTGCATGCTATGTACCCAATCTCTGCAGAGCTGAGTGCTAACACTTGCTGCTTCTTGGAGCCCCAAGACACCAAGTTTCCACAGTGGAATGATGCCTTTGCACTGACACTCTTGCGGTCAACCTTCTCCACTCCCCAGTCCGCATCTGCATATGTGACGACCTAAGAAGACTCTTCTGGGCATTTTCCATAGCTTACACCAATTTCTTTTCTAGAGTCCCTTTCGCATACCAAAGTATTCTTTTCACTGCAATCCACAAATGGCGAGTTGGTCGGTCGAGGAAACGGCTCAAGTAGGATTTGGCGAATGTTATGTCTGGTCTGCTCATTTGTGACAGGTAAGTCAAACTCACAACAAGTTCTCGGTATGGGACATCAACATCATCAATCCCTTCACAAATCATGGTATCTTCCATCGGAGTGGGTAGCTATTGCAGTTCCCTAGGTTAAACTTCTGCAATATCATCTCAATAAACTTTCTCTGTGCACACTTCCATTCTGTTTTCCTCCATTGTTATTTCCATCCCGAGGAAACACTCCACATCTTTAACGTCAAACTCTTTTTTCAGCTGATCGAAAAGTTCGGTATTCTTCAGTTTTTCACCTAACAGCAAAATATTGTCTACCCACACAACCAATCAAACATTTTCTCCAACAAACAGGCAGGCATCAAAGTTTGATCTTCTCAAGTTGTATTCTGTGGAAAATTGATTGAACCTTTGGTTCCAGCAGCGTGGAGACTCTCTGAGTCCATACAAAAAACACTGCAATTTCAGGACTTTCTTGTCTCCTTTCACTCCCTTTGGTTGGAATATGTACACATCACTGTCCAGTGTCCCATTCAAGAAAACAGTGTGGACATCCATTTGTTTGGTACTCCAACCTTTTTGTAGGGAATAAGATAATGCCTATCTTATTGTAAGGAGCTTGGCTACTAGTGCATATACTTGTTCACTCCTACTCAACTGGAATCCCTTTGCCACAAGCCTAGCTTTCTTAGAGCCATCTGGCTTTGTATGAAATACCCATCTTGTTTCAATGGGTTTAACATTTGAAGGGGGGTTTGTACTTATCCACGTTTGGAATTAAGTGTGTGCATCTAATTTTTTTCTGGATTGCTGACTTCCACTCTTCGCTCTCTTGTACTGCTTCTTCATACGATCGCAGATCACACTTGCATAATAGACAGTAAGTCACATAAAGTTCATAATTTTCATGATAATTTGATTGTGTTGATTTTCTCCTGCCCTTTGATGGTGCATGCCCTCCATTTTATTTTTCATGTACCTGGAATTATTTTTCACTTAATGATTGTTCTGTTGATAGTTTCCTTCTGCCTCTTGATGGTAAACATCCTCAATTTCTCCATCAATTCCACGGAACTATTCTTCCCTTATTTTTGTTGATTGTTTTTCCATTTGTTCGTATTTAACTGTTTCAAGATCTTCACCAACCATAGTCTATGGTCCTGGTTGTTCTTTATCTTTATATGACACATTTGTTTCGTCGAATGTGACGTCCCTCGAGACCTGGATTTTTCCAGTTGATGGTTCCCATAGCCTGTAGCCATTGGGTGCATAGCCAACCATTCTTGCTGGTGTGGCTCTTCGGGCGAGTTATCTCTCTGTGGCAGTTTCACTGCTCATGCTTTCGCTCACAAAATCCTCAACTTTGAAAGGTCAGCTACACCCAAGAAAAGTTCCCCGAGTGCAGCGGTAGGGCAACAATTTAATTGGTATGCTGCTGTACAGATGACTTCCCCTCACAGATACTTCGGTGAACTGGTTTCAACGAAAATCGTTCTCACTTTGTCAAGCAGGGTCTTGTTTACCCTTTCACCAACTTCATTCATCTGTGGTGAGTATGGGGCTGTATACTCTAGCCGAATACCCTTTCCTGTACAAAACAATTTCAAGTTTGACGAAGAAAACTCTCCTCCATTGTCACACCGTATATAGCTTGTGCATTTTGTCCCAGCCTGGTATTGTCAGAGCAGGATACTCCATCTCGTACTCTGGCATCTGATACAAGATATTATAGTAATTCGCTGTGGGAATTGGCCTGTTTTGTGAATAATGTGGCATAAACATGTTCTGAGGCGCCCTGCGCCTGTTTGCCACCATGTGCCAACAATTTTCTACTGGCAGCGGGGCAGGAATGTACCTCTCTCTTTGTGGGGCAGCAGTCTCTATTCCTCTATTTTGACTAGCTGAGACAGTAGATTGCTGCTGCCTTTTAGTTCGCTCGTCACGGGGCAGACGACGCCACTTTTCCAGCTTGTATGCAGGGCAGCCGCGGTAGTTTGCCGCATGTTTGCCGGCGCACAGGACACACTGTTTTTGTCTGTGTCTGTCTCGACACATGTTGTTGCGAGATGTGGTCCACCACAGAACCGACATCTTGCTTGGAACGATCGCTAGTGCTACTGTGGTTGAAACGCTGGCATTTTGTGCACTGGGGCGGGCCATTCGGGCGAATGTAACTGTCGGCCTGTACTACCAGGCCGCACAGTCGGGTTACATTAAAAAGATTGTTTGGTTTGCCTCTGTCTGGTGGAGGTTGACTCTGTATATCGGAAGGCGCTTGCGCGACCTGTTGTACATTGGATGCACTGATTTGGGTGACAGCCCTTGCCTGATCAGGTCGTCATGAACATAGGTCAGGTCCATGTTTGTTGGAAGGGGTTTTTTAACTATCTTCAGGGATATCTCGCCTCGGGGCAGCAGGATGCTATACTGCAGTCCTGACTGCCTAATGACATGCAGTATTGCGCTGTAGTCTGTTAGATTTGCTGTCTACTAGGCTATGACTTCTTGGACTACTCTGTTCTTAGTGTCTTCTTGCGTCACATTGCGGATTTGGGCCGCAAGACCGTGGTATGGGCATTCATCTGTGTGAATTACAGTAATTGGTCGTATGTTTGTCCGTTTAGGTTGATCGCTGTTACTGGAGGCCGCGGCTTCTGTGTGCCGACTGACCTGTGGCTTGTAAATCTTTACTATTTTTCCCTGTTAAGACATGTACTGAGTTGGGCCGTTCGCTGCCATCTTGATTTATTTTTAGCCCCATTTGTAGGAGGGGGGGCGGGGGGGGGAGGTGAACCTCAGCTTTTCTCACTAGTTAAACCCTAAATATATAAACAATTTTCGCTAGCAAAAACCACACTCCTGACTGTGATTCCCTTATTGGGCCTGCTGTGTTGTGTGGTCGCCTGAGAAATTATTACTCCTTACTAATCTAGCTATTAGCAGAAAGATTTGCTGCACCCGAGCTCTAAAAATATCCCTAACTGACGAGTAAATAGACTGTGTTGCTGTAATAAGAATTACGGCCGCTTGCCTAATTTACTTTTTGGTTGGCCTGTTTGGTTGGCCTGTTTGGTTGGCATCGTTAAGTATCCAAAGACTTGGTGATTCTCTTCAATGTCTTCACTGTAGTCAATGCTCTTCAACTGCTCAACTCTCTTCAACTGCTGCTAGCTGCTGGTCGCTCGTGGACACATCTGCTCTGCTCGACGTTGGCTTACAAACTTCAACAACCAAATTGAAAATTCAGAAAATAGAATAAAAACCACTTGGAACATTATAAAAACACAACAGGGGAAACACATGCACCATGTCCAGTCGTAAAACTAGGAGTTAATGATACTGAATCTGCAGATTCTAAAATAGTTGCAGATATATTTAATTCATATTTTCTAAATGCTGTAGATGAAATACTTTGCAAAACCACAAAAGTAAGTGCATCAGCAATTCCTTTTCTCCAGGGCACAGAATACCCTGCTATGAGACTTAATTGTACAACCCCAAAATAAATAGAAAGAACAATAAATTCTCTACAATCAAAATTGTCTAGCGGATATAATGGTATAAGTTGTAAATTGTTAAAGCAATGCGCTTTTGAATTTAGTACTCCTCTAAGCCACATCTGCAATGCTATCTTTGAAACAGGTTTGTTTCCTGATAGACTTAAATGGGCTGTGGTCACACCGCTATTTAAGAAAGGGGACCGTTCTAGTGCAGCTAATTATAGACCAATCTCCTTGCTCACGTCCTTTTCTAAAGTCATTGAAAAATTAATATATAGAAGATTGTTAAAACATTTGGAAAAAATAATATCTCCTCAACTGTCCAGTATGGGTTAGAAAAAACACTTCAACCAATGATGCAATTTTCAAACTCACAAATTGTATTCTAAATGCACTTGATAAAAAGCTGCCTTCTGAACGAATTTTCTGTGACCTCACCAAAGCTTTTGACTGTGTAAATCACAAACTGCTGATAAATTAGAATGTTATGGAGTTACGGAAATTACTAACAAACTAATGATGTCATATCTTTCAGACAGACAGCAACAAGTATGTGTTAAAGATAAAAATATATCATTTTTCTCAAAACCTGGTAAAATAAAACATGGTGTTCCACAGGGCTCAATTTTAGGTCCACTTTTATTCCTAGTGTACATAAATGATCTACCACGTTCCCTGAACCCTAACGTTACACCCATTTTATTTGCTGATGACACAAGGTGATTCTGTAGAAAAACTCAGACAAATAGCAAATACCACATTTACAGAGTTGAACTCATGGTTTTCCTTGAACAAATTATATCTTAATGTAGGAAAAACACATATTATGAATTTTTTGACAAAAAACAGCAAACAAATGGACGTATATATTGCTAGCAATGAAGAAAAAAATCAATGAAACGACTAAAACTAAATTTCTTGGTCTACAAATGGATGTGTTCCTAAATTGGAAATCACACATTGATTATATTCTACCTAAACTAAGCTGTGCTTGCTTTGCTTTACGTAATATTGTCGAAATTTTAAACAAGGACACAATAAGAATGGTCTATTTTGCATATTTTCACTCTATCATGACATACGTCATAATTTTTGGGGCAATTCCACTGATAGTAAAAAAGTATTTTGTATGCAAAAAAGAGCAGTAGAAATAATGAACAGTAAGAAACAAACTGACTCCTGTAAACCTCTTTTTAAAAGCACCAAGATATTGCCATTGCCATGCGAATATATGTATTCACTGCTCCTATTTATGTCTAAGAACAATAACATTTTTGAGAAAAATGAATTCTATCACAAGCATGACACTAGAAATAAAAAACACATTCACATGCACTCTGTAAATTTAAAATTAGTACAAAAAGGGCCTTACTACTCCGGAAGTTACATTTTTAACAAACTACCAAAAACTTGCAAGAAATATTTTTCTCACACCCTAAACTTTTCAAAATAAAACTGAGGGATTAATTCTCTGAACATGCTTTTTATTCAGTAGAAGAGTACTTAAATCATAAACATTAAATTACATACTTGTATAACAGTTTACATGTCAGGTCTCTTTCTCCCGCTTTTCTTCTCCTTTTTTCAGATTATTGACGACTTCATCCAGTTGCAATATAGGAAGTGATGAATGAAGATTATTTATTCATATTATATTCTTGTACATAAATATATAATCTTACGTTATGTAAAACCTTATATCATGTTTTTATGTTATAACTATATATTATGTTAACTCTATGACATGTCCAATATCATTGTACAACATGTGCAGAAAATATCATAAGGATGCAATAAAACAAACAAACACAAACAAACTCCTCCGAAACCCACCACACAACAGACTTATATAATAGGCCTACCCGAGTGAATGCTTCAAGGCAGGCAGCGAGTCTTCTTTCATATGTACAGGTCGCGAGATTGGAAAACATGCCACATTTTGCTTGGCAGTGGCTCTGGGCTCCCAGTAACCCGCGCATCCGCACCCGCCGCCACTTCCTAGAGCTTCGCAGTGGCTTGATACAAACCCTCTCCGCATTCGCACCCCTCATTTGGCTGTCCACAAAGCGCGGCTGTGTATCATTGTGCAGAGCAACAGTCCTTGTACCAGCCTTGTACAATATTTGGCTAAGGCGGACACAGGTTTATCAGAAAAATTACTCAATATACGTGAGTGATGTCTGCATAGTAATAGTATCCAAAGAATATCACAGACGTTAGTACCCGTTTCAGGTCCCCCCTTTTTTATAAAGTTTTTTTTATCGAAAATAGCGTAGGGCGTACATTGTGTTTTCGTGGTCCTATTCAGAGGGCTATACATCAGATGCAATTTTCCGCGTTTGATGCGTGGAGACAGTGGAACGATAAGGCTCAGCTTTGCACACTCGACGGTAACAGCATCACTTATATTCACGGCGCGCCAAACTGGCATGCAGTGTTTCACTACTAGTCAGTTCACTATGGGACTTAAGCGGAGACCCTACAATTTTACACGTGGAAAGTTTGTAGTTAAGACAAACGCATGCTTCCAATGCTGTGTTTTACTAATCCATTTGCTATTTTGACGATTACAGCTGTCCAAAAAATCCACTTTTAGCAATTTTGATAGGCCTCAATAACATGTTTATATTAAGCATGTTGCATTTTGAAATGATAGAAGCCTAGTTTTAACAGTGTTTTCTTTTCGTAGGTAAACATGTTGTGAATAAGTTTAGTTGTTTCGCGTATACAATAATAGGCGCGGTACGCTACAACACCTTCCATGCATAAGGTGCATAAGCCTCTTCAGGTGTGAAAATATCGGAGCAGAATCTGTAAAAGCTATAGGTGTGCACAGTACTTCTTTGTCTTTATATTACGTCATTAAATTATAGGGTCGCCACTGAATGTATCACAGAGGCGAGTTGTCGGTGAGAAGACTGTGATGTACGTGCTGACTCGTCCTTACTGCCCCCACACTTCTAGGCCTCAAACGCGCAAACTACGTCTGAACAGGCAGCCATGCAGCATATATCACTTATGCACGTTAAACAGTTTTTGAAGAAATTTTATTTAAATCGATAACTAGTCCAAATTATATATATTTTTAAAACATTTAGGTTTAAGAAGGAAAAAAACGTTTTCAACACTTTTATACGACGGCCTTACGATATCTGTTCCCTATTTAGATTTAAAAATTAACACTGGCAAAAAAAGTGTCAACAGAAGCTTGTGGCCTTATGCCTGTAATTTTACAAATTATGATTGAACTATCTGGGAGCTGTGTTTCACGCGTGCGTAGTTCTTGTCCATACAGAACATAGTTTGATCTAGTGCTAATCCTACACCACACCACACAGTTGTGCACATGTTCTTAAGGGCGCTGTCTACCTGCGTGTTAGACTCACAAGTGACGGAGACGTAAGGGCGACCTTTAAGCAAGCAGCAAATGTCGCATCGCCTCAATGAGTCAAGTTCTCAACTCACGTACAAGGTTCCCGCCGAGCCGTTTTTTTTCTATGGGACATTAAGGGTCTGGCCTACCACGCGCTTAAAATGTATTGCAATGTGTTCGTTAATACGTTTTTGTACGAAACTATTCCACATAGGCCTATGCCCATTGTGTCAATGTACGAAAAGAAAATACACTTCAAAAGATGACTGTACGGTCGTTTCAAAGCATCAGTTCGATTATAAAAATCATTTTGGAGTCCCTCAAAATGGCTAAAAAAACAGCTTTTTAAACACGTTATATCTGAAAAAAAAACCCCACGGGATTCGTATGAAACGACTCTAGAAACATGCAATGGACTTTGCTTAAAACTTTCCACCAGTAAAATGATGGGGTAACCACTGAAAGTGTCAGTCAGGCGAGTGATCTACAATACCACAGCAAGATGTTTCAGTGTCTTGCTGTAGAGGTGATAAGGTGAGCTGGTCAACATCGCCCTTGGCGCAGTGCCTCACTCACACATACACACGCCCAGTAGGCGGGAGTCTTAAGGCGTGACCTTATAAATTTTTTGATTGAAAGTAAAGTCTGTATAAAAGTTCATTTAACATCGTAATCTGAGTTTCACATACGTCCGGTTAGTACACTTTTGAAGAACGGCAGTCTGAAAAGGCCATTTTAAGCCATGTTGGAGGGCTTAGAAACTGAATTTTCAATGAGAATAGTGTCTTAATAAGGAGGTCCCGACCTTGTCTGAAATGTGCTTATCTTTTCGTACATTGGCACAATGGGCACACATGGAATATTTCCGCAGAAAAAAAAAACCTTTTTACAAACACACTATGGCATATTTGAAGTGCGTGATAGGCGATGTTCTTAATGCAAGTACTTAATAAAACGTGCCACACGCCCCAGACAGAAAATAAAATGTTTTTAACTCTTTTAAAATAGACTAAACACAGTTTTAAAACACACAATGGCAATAACAGGAGATTATGTTGTCTAATATCTCGACTATTAGTTTATTTGAAGCAGTCAAAAGGGAAGAGAATTCAGATCCTGATAGTAGATATTATCTCGTTGACTACAGCATTTAAATCGTATTCTTGATCAGATGACGGAGAGAATGTACAGTATTCACAAAGCCTCTACTCGGAACAGTTATCATAGGCGTGTGGGCATACAACTGAAGCCTCATAGAAAACTACTTCATTACAAAAAACCATCTTGTGAAATGTATAACAGAAATTATATCAGTAGGCGAAATAAATTTTATAGACGATATAATCAGCGTAGACACTGTAAAAACTGTAGTCACGCCTGCTTACAAAGATGTCACAAAAATGCATTCGTACGTGATACAGAGTATAATGTTCTATTCTGTTTCGTATAACTTCAGTTAATGTTATCCAATCTGAGGAAGCATACTGTCTACGTTATACAATATCTGTTACACCGCAAAACCTTACTTATTGTACGTATGGTAGAATGGATATTTCAGGGTAATTTTTTTTATCCAAAAACTAGCGTTACATCAAACACTTATAATGTCATACACTTACAATGTCACAATTTACTGAATTTACTCAAGATGGGAGGGTGGAACCTAAATGTTTCAAAAGTTCATGGGTACGGTAACCAGAACTAGATCAAGAACGAGTATATCAATCACCCCTGTATTGACCTAATTCTTTCAATTTATTTGCATAACGATATGTATGCAGGGAAAAAGTGTGACCTTCATCCGATCCCATACGTGCGAAACATGGAGACACCTCCGTTGTTATGCATGTATTTCTGTTTCTGTGCGCCTGTAGCGACCCATAATAGTGAATAGAGAACCTAATTGAAATAAGGAATGAAAAAGGCTCACGTGACCGAACACGATCAGACACACCGTTACTACGATATAAGCATTCGAAGTCTGAGCATTATGACAATGCCACAGGTAGGCAACCCAATTTAGCAAGTACACGGTGACGTACTTCGGAAGACCACTACCTACTAGCGATGTGCAACCCTGCATACGTATTATCATCTAAGTTGAATCTGGAAAGTCAATAATGTTGCATTCGTAGCAGATGAGTTATCGCCATTTCACACGTTCATCAACGTAACGTTCACGGTCGTTGCACGCCCTTATTGTGATGGTTGCTTAATTATTGTTCTTGATTTATGTCTGACTACCGTCACACGCAAGCTTTTCTACCATTTTCAGTTCATTCTGTATAACCAATCATGTCTGGAACTCTGGAAATCTTTACTCATTAACAAATGTTTGGTGGGAAGATGGTGCGCACGAGAGTAGCGAAGTCCGCGACCCACGCTTGTTTATTATCCGCTGAAGCAGTAAAATGGTAAGCCATATGGGCAAGACGGTAGCGTGACAGGAATCATGTCGCCTTTATATGTGTGGAGCACTTAAGAGAGTGTGGTAAATAAATAAACGCTGGAAACATAAATTGTTTTAAAAGTTTTTTTTTTTTTTCGAAGCTAAGATGGATAAAATACTCAATGACAATACTAGACAATGGTATTTACCAACTATATGAGTAAATATTTATCCAGAATTACTAATTCGGTTTCGCGTGATCTCTTGCGCCGCAGTTAAATGCACGAGGTTCCATGGTCACAGATTGTGCCTCAGAATTTCGTAACGCTGGAAACAATTTGGTTGAAAACGTTGGCTGAAACTATTGCCTAGGATTGCTATTGTTTAATTTTCGCAAATTGGCTTCCAGAAACCTACAGTTATAGACAAATGCTTTTAGCATTGAATTATGTACCACGCCCTCTTAATTAGCGCACAGTGTTTTCGTTGCATTTTTCCCAATGGAAACGTAAGGGTGGCCCCGTCGTTTTGTTTGTGAAAATTATTATGTAACGTGAAACCTATGCTACTGCTATTTTCCCAAATAAGGTTGGTATTTTGCTAGTTATAACAATATGAAAGAACCAGTTTTTTAATAGAAAAAAACCGCCTTTGGGTATTTTTAAAAACATACAAGCAAAGTTTGAAGGTTGCCGTAATTTGTTATAGTTGTTAGGAATACATTTAGCTGTTTCGTATACTACAATCCACGCATACTGTTCGTATGCTAAGCGAGGATTTCTCTTAGTCACCGTGTCTGATTAATGTATGCATAAAATAAACAATTTTTGTTTCTTACTTGCGCAGAGATTAGTTCACACACAACGCTTCGATAAAAATGACCTGTGAGATTGAGACGTAAATAGTTAATGTAAACAGACATGTTTAGATACGTTTCTGGGGCATCTAGCAAACATAGGACTACATATTTTTTTAAAATAAAATATTTATGCGAGTTCCAATATCAGAAGACAAACAAATTATGCATTACTTTGCCGTTCGTAGCCGAGATTCTCCCGATAGCTATTATAAGCAATTTTCCAAATATAATCGACAGTTGATTGTTAGAGTAATGTTAAGCAGCCAATAAACAATTTAATGTTCCAACATAACAAGTTATTTCATGGCTGAATCACAACTTTACTCATTCACTGTACATGTATTGGAGCAAAATTTTTCTGATATCGAAATGTAATTTGTAGGTAATCATGTCGGAGATTAAAATAATTACCACAGTTTATAAAAAGGCCTGTAGCAAAATTCAGAGCGTCCACATTCCATTTTCAGGTATTTACGACCAGCTCTTAGTTAGAAACTATTTTTTTCCTCAAATAAATTTTTTTGTAATTCATTTAGGAAAATGTTTAGTTGATAGCGGCAGCTGTCTTAACTAGCTACATGCAACTGTTAGTAGTCATTTTGCTGGTTGCATTGACGTATTTGTCTTAATATGAAGTCAGCTTTCTAGTCACGTTTTTGTAATGTTACCGTAGATGTAAATAGAGCCTTGCTTATTTAATTACCGTGGCTTATAAACAGAAGAACTGAATAACGGATAGAACTGATTGTCTAAGCACCAAAAATTAAACGAAGACGGCGATGCTAGCTAATAAAAACACATGAAAAGAACTGGACGGTAACATAGAGTAGCACGGACTCTTAATTAATTTATTTTCAGATTCGTGAAAGGACTAAAAACGTTTTTATGCTCAATGCAGTATGTACTAAATTACTGTGTTATACAATAAGAGGTGGTAGATACCATATTACACAGATGCTTAAAAAAATTTCCGTAACTTGTTACCGAGCAAAACCCTTAGGGTATGTACAGAAATCATGTTAGGTTTGATGGTAATGCATGAAAGTGTCGAGCTACAGGCGTGTCAGCTGCGTGCACCGTGCTCCTCCCACTAGGTACGTGCATGCGCTGGCGACTGGGAGCCAAGAGCCACTGCCGCGCGAAATGTGACATGTTTTCCAATCTTGCGTACAGGTCATAGTCCAAAGAAGTTTATTTATTAATAGAATGTGCAATAGAATATAACAATTTCTGAATTATTTCTCTAAGGTCATTCTCACTTTTCGGGAGACTGTAACATTTTACTGCTTTCCAAATACTTAATTTTCGAATTTCATAAAATCCTGAATTTAATTTTTAGATATTTACATAAGTTTCATTCTTTTTAAAAGTCATCTTGCTATTTCAACTGATATAAGAGATACAGACGATTAATTAGAAACACATTAAACATTTTTAATGGCTTTCATAGATGAATTTCGAAAAATCCTGAAAACTTTTTTTAGATATTTACGTAAGTTGTATTTTAAAGAAAAAAAATTTTCATTATTTTAACTGGTTTAGGAGACACGTAGGAATAACTGGAAACACATTTTATTTTTTAACGACTTAAGAGTTGGAATATCGAAATATTCTAAAAAATTTTTTTTTATTGTACAAGTTCTAGGATTCCCTGAGAAGATGCTCATTTTGGGAACAGTATACATATGGAATTTGGACAGGTCAACAACGTACAAAATTAGGTAAACAATACAGTTGTCGTACTGACAAGGCTCTATAAAGTACAAGAGTAAATAAAGCATAGATAACAATGAAAACTCTACAATCTATTTTTTTTTTTTTCATTTCACAGAATGTTCTGGTCTGCAGTCTCAACTACATCCTTTTTGAGAATCTTATATGATTATTTAAAACTATAATCATATAAGGGCCAATTAACATGGCATTAAGCTTATTAGATGTGGTCTGTAAATTCAGCATTTACATTTACAAAGCCATAACAAAATTCACTGTCTAAACTACTCACAACAACTTATTTATCACTCAGTAAGCTATCCAATAAATTTATATATAACATAGGAACTTATAATAAGAGAAGTAAGGATCAGTATATACTTGGGTTTGTCACTTTTCACCTTTGGCAATCTATGAATATGCCTTAAAGTAGTATACTGAATTAGGCTATGCGCAACCATAGTAATCAATTTGAAATGTATGATTTGGCTTGTTGACTTAGACTCTGCATTTACTTTATTATTGCACATTTTTGTATCCTCTCTACTTATGTTCTACAATTATCTTATACAAAATAAGAGATCACTGTGCTAGGCCTTAAAAGCATTCCATCACATATTTTTATAAATGTATTTGGTTTACATTTTATTTCTCCAATGTAACCACTTAAGATTAATTTTTTACTATAAATCAGTGTACTTATCAATTTATCAATTTACTAATTTAATATGGAATAGAAAATAGAAACATACCTAAATCAAGTTTACAAAATTTTTTAGGATGAGGTGTGTAGCACAGCCTTTGCATTTACCATACCATCTGTAGGACCTATTTGTTTAATTAGTCCTATACATTATATATATATATATATATATATATATATATATATATATATATATATATATATATATATATACCTAAATAAAAAATAATATATACTGTAAGGAACTTTTTCAGTGGTAGATCCCTAATCAACTTGAACTTGTATTTGTATTCATGTACCTATTTCTTAAGGAAGTATTTTTTCACCAGTGATTTAAACTTGTTTATGTTTGTGATCATTTTAATATCAACTGGTAGCTCATTGTAAGTTTTAATTTATCTAAACTACATTCCTTTTAGCCCGTAGAATAACGTATTTACCCTCGGCACATGTAGGCCATTTTTCTTTCTAGTCTTGTGGTTGTGAACTTGGTTATTTGATAGGCCTATTAAATCCATTTTTCGTGAGGTATGTGTTAATTTTTTAAGTTTTTTTGTGTACATAATTGTTTATTGTGATTTGTTGATTTGGACCATGTATACATCGGTTTGAACTATGATAATACATGTAATTGTTTTTTTTTTTGTTTATAATTTATAGTTAGACGGCTTGTAATAAACCAGTTTTGTAGTTTGATTAAGTCTGACCACGGTCGTAGAAGTACAGGTCTGGACACTCGTCTATCTACCAATGGTATGTGGCACCAATCAGTCATAACGGGGTCAATTATCAACTCAAGTGTCCAGACCTGTTCTTCTACGGCCGTGAGTCTGACTGTTTCATGTTAGACAGATCATCACAATTACTGGCCTCATAAAATACACCACAGTCGTTTCATGTTAGACAGATCATCACAATTACTGGCCTCATAAAATACACCACAGTCGTCTGCAAATAGAGTAATTTTTCGAACTAGGTTTAGATTAAAAATTTTATTTATAAAGATAATGAAAAGTATTGGTCCTAGTATAGAGCCCTAAGGGACTCCATGTCCTATTTCGAGTAACCTACTTTGATTATCTTGCAAATCAACATATTGTGTTCTATTTGCTAGGTACCGGTACCTTTGGAACCAGCTTAGTGGGATGCCTTTAATTCCAGCTAACATTAGTTTATGCAACAACCTATCATGATTGACAGTGTCAAAGGCCTTACATAGCTATGAATAGACCTCCGGCAACCATACCCTTGTCTAGAGTTTTTTGCAAACTGCTAACTATGTCTATTAATGCTGAAGTTGTTCTTGATTGTTCACTGAACCCATACTGCCCATCAAAGAAGAAATTGTTTTTATATGAAAATTCTGTTAATATAGTCTTTACCGGTTTTTTCTAGGATTTTTATCAACCCTGATATTATTGAAATTGGTCTATAATTACATGGGTTGGTTCTGTAATCAGCTTTATATATAGGTATTACTCTTGCTAATTTTAATTTATTTGGTACAATTCCTTGTTCTGTTGACATATTAATGACATTTACTATAGTTGGTGTTAGGATTTCGGCACAGTGTTTTAGAATATTACTACTTAAATTGTCACCATTACTTGAATTACTCTTTTTTAAGTCTACTATAGTAGGGACCGGGTGGGACTCCTGACCCAACTGGGAGCAAAACCGGCCTAACCTGCATAAGCTTAGCATGGCCGACCCCTCCCCCTGGTGGAGCAAGGGCTCTGATTGGCCTAGAGGGTCATTAGGGGGGCGTGGTCTTGGCTGGGATTGGTTGTTGGGGTCTTTTGGTACGAATAGCACCTAAGTGCCATGAGGCCTGTGATTGGCCGAGAGCTTAA
>PNEQ01088058.1:0-38888 GCA_003012365.1 Medauroidea extradentata | reverse complement strand
CGCGTATATAAGGGGGACTCTGGTGGCGACCTCCGCGAAGAGTGGATGCCACCGCGGACGATTGTGGTAAGCCGCATATATAAGGGGGACTCTGGTGGCGACCTCCGCGAAGAGTGGATGCCACCGCGGACGTTTGTGGGAAGCCGCGGAGGAAACCGACTTCTGCAGCAACCTTCACGAAGAGTGGACACTGGTCGATTCGCGAAAATTCGCGGGAAGCCGCATATAAAACTGATTCTGGCCGCAACTGTCACTAAGAGTGCTATATTCGCGGGAGGTCGTGTTAAAAGCTTTAAAACGATACTCAGTATAGCATATTATCTCTCGTAGGACTGACGGAACAAGTTCAGGGTTCCGAAGTATCGAAGTACATAAACGAACGGTGTTTTGAATCAGTAGTAATAGATCACCACACTACAATAAAAGAGAGAGGATATAACAGTATTTATAACTAAGATTATTATTGAGTATAGCATATATCCAGCACCCGTGGATTTAATTAGTTGATATTGTAGATAACATTTATCGGAGCAGTATAATGTAATTGTAAACATTGTACAAGCCCACGTAAATAAAAGCTCGTGGCAATATTTATGTTTACATACAGCGGAAAGATATAAACTGGTAGAAAATAGAAATTAATCAGGGCTTTTTTGAGTGCTCACTTCATCCCGAATCACCTATGCCACCGTATTTAGCAAAACAGTGTAGCGGCTTGCAACCTTGTACATGATTGGAGAATGGTTCTGTAGTTCTTTAAAGACCAATCACAAATACTCACTTGCGGAGCGCCCGAGTCAGACGGTGATACGCCAATAATGATAGAAGAACGTCAGATAAGGACATGTTTTATTGAAGCCTAACAGTCCTCCTCTATTTTCCATGATAAATCAGTGTCCCTTAGATGTGTTATATTACAGTATAATATATTATGAAATTGTATGTAATACTATATTTTTATATGCTATAGCGAGTTACTTTGATTAATTTTACGATGCGTTATATTACATTTAATATTTAATATGTATACTACCATATCATCGCACAACACATTGTGTCCCATCACTGCACATCATTCCACATTACTAGGGCTACGGTTTTTCCGCGAAAAGAATTTTGCCCCACTTTGTTTTAGTGTCTTGTGTGCACAACTGCAGTTCTACTTCGTGGACGGTGATTGGATGTTTTAACTCTCCTGCTTCTTAGGGTTCTGTAAGCAAATCACAGACGCAGTAATTTTATTATGATTGGCGCAATCGAATAACACACGCCGCTTCACAAAAACACGTCACCAATAAACGCGAAGCATAACTGCAGATGTGCACGTGAGGCCCTGAAACAAACTGTGGCAAAATTCTTTTCGCGACAAAATCGTGCCTCTACACATTACATCACATTATGTGAAATGGTGTGTAATTTTATCACAATGTATTGTCTTATATTAGGTCGAAAATGTATTATGAACATCCTGTAATATATTTTTATTACATTACTTCATATGGTATTATGGTTTCTCTACATTATGCATTATGTTATGATTTACATTACAACACATCATATAATATTATGTCATATTATTGCCGTTTTAGAATCACTATCATTTCAAGTTTAAAAAGTGCAAAAAACGAGGAATTTATTCTTCATTAACACAGTTTCAGTCACAGCAAAATAAAAACTATTTATTAAGTCCGTTATTAACGTTAATACCCACGCTCCGAGTGTATAATCGGATCTAATATGGCTTCCTTAGCCAGTAATACCCCGTCATGCAAGGAATGGTATTTAAAAAAATATTCCTTTTTGGTGTAACCACGCTTCGCCGGTGAACGGAATGCTTAATACAGATTTGTATGAAACCCATTGCTGCATTTTAAAACAACTTCATTCATATAACTATTTCCACAGCCTTGTATTGCTTGGGTGTCAGAATTGCACGTTGCACAGCTTTACACGAAATGCGAACCCATAAGCTCCCGAACCGTAGACCAGGGCTACAAACAACTGCGCCTCTAACACCAAAAGTACTCATTAAGTGGTTGTGTCACCAGTTTTGTTGTAGTTATCCATTTTCTTTTAATAAATTAAAGGTATAATGAGTTGCAGGTAATGTGTCTTAATAGAAACATTACATTTTATGGTTAGGTCCGTGTTAGTGAATTAAATTGGTGCTAGGCGTGATTTAGTCTAAATGACATCGCGAGGAACAATTGTTATCTTAAATTTTGAACTAGCTTAATTATTTCATAACTATACTTTAATACTTCGAATACAATGTGTGTTATGAAGGGTAATGCAACTAGCTAAGTCTCTATTAAAATATTTTCTAATAAATCTTGCCGAACTCGGAGTCAGGAAGAAATTAAGAAAACTGCAGCATGACTAGTGACACTGGCTCCTAAAAATAAATTAATTAAATATACAATTCATTCCCTAACACACATAAAGGTACATGTCGACATAACTGCAAAATGGAACACCGCATAATTTATTTATCGATGATCGCGCTTGTTGTTAAGATGGTCTGCCTTGAAGCTCAAATCATATATATATATATATATATATATATATATATATATATATATATATATATATATATAAATTAACTACCGTATTCAAAAACTTAATGTGTTGACTTCCTTATCACTGCTTCGTCTCCTTAAAAGGATAAAAGTATTTTAAGTATGTGAAGTGAAATATCTACCCAAAAAATTATTTTACCTGCGAGAGAAGTGAAATGGTTGAAGTGCAAAACAATAAAATGAACATTCGGTTTCATAACTTCGAGTACAGATACAAGAAAAACAAATATATTTAAAACATAAAAACATTCACCATAAAAATTTTACATGAAAATAAGGGGACTTAATTTCGCAGCGATTATTTTTCTGATACCTGAAAATAGACATCCAAAATTGTGTGATGAACTTTACTGACGGCAGGCATTTTATAATGTTTACTACGGTTAAATTGCCTAACATATTTTATGTTTCAAAGGCAATTATATTTTTTAATTTTCCTAATAAAATTGAAATTAAAGAAAATCAAGTTATAATATTGTCAAAAAGTCACTAGCCATAGCTCAATATTAAATACTAATGTACCCAAATCCTTAATGGTAGGACATTTTACTCGCACGAACTTGTAATAATTATATATGTGATGATATATGAATTGTAGTAAACATGTGTTTGTAGCCTACGCTCGAATTCGCGCGGCAGGTTTTCGGGAAACGAGTGTGAAACATAGGGGCGTGGAGGTGGAAAACCGGCGCTGCAGTATTAAACAAAAATAAAAATTCCGAAGGCGGCCTACATTACAGAACCACAAGCTACGCGGGCAACAGCAGCCGCCAATCAGGGAGCTAGCGACTGCGCCGCGCTCGTTAGTGGAGGACGACGAGGATGGAGAAGGGCTGTTGTGAAGGAGTGGGGAGGGTGCTTTGAGATGGGAAGGGGAGAGAGAGAGTCAACACCGACACGTTACCCCTACTCACCACTCGCACCCATCGACACGTCGAAGAGGCCGTCACTGTATACCAGTGAGCTCACTATTTTCTCACATCACAGCCGGTTTTACCAACACACAAAAATTACAGAATATTTTTATTGCTTATATGTATATTAATTAATTAACGTTACAATCCACTGCATTTACGTCTCATAATGCAGAGACGTCTAAGGCAGGCCGCACGCCGAAAGCGGCGAGACATGGAAAAAATTTGTCTCGCGACGTGATCCAGGCAAGCTTTCTCACACCGGTGCAACACGAGGAGGTTTAATCGGTTGACGACATGACTTCTTCGAGGGAAGACGATATTTTGGTGTATACATGGCGGTATCTCAGGAAGAGAAAAAATAAAATGGCTACACGATTATAACTTATCATGTGCACAAAATGGGGCATATATCTAAGCTCGAGAATTATTGGATGATCCCATCTTGTTTAAAAGTTTTTATTGGATGTGTCCTGATACATCTCGAGCACTTCATCAGCGTGTATTGCCTTATTTGAGGAAACAGGACACTAATTACAGAAAAGCTACTACAGCAGCTGATAAGTTGTTTATCACATCAAGGTAAGTATGTATTTTATATATAATTTTCTTTATTTGTACTGCACGGTACTGACTAAACAGTAACTAAAATACTTACGCCCTATCAGGAAACTTGCGACTGGCAGCAGCTTCAGGAATTTGAGTTTCCAACTTGAAAGAAGCGAAACAACATTCGGGATTATTGTTGCAGGATGTTTGCCTGGCAATATGGTCTGTGCTTCATCTTGAATTTATGCCAGTGCCAATAGAAGAGATGTGGAAATGTGTTTCTGATTGGTATTTGAAACTTTGGAATATACCTAATTGTGTAGGTTCTCTTGACGAAAACACATTCGTATTCAATGTTCCAGTAAAGGTGGCACGTCTTTTTATAACTGCAAATGATAATTCCCCATTGTTTTGTTAGCGTTAGCCGACGGGGATGGCCATTTTATCTCTATAGATGCAGGTAAATACGGACGAAACCGTGACTATGGTGTTTTGCGCACATCTGCACTTGTTAGACAAAATTATCAACTACACATTCCAGAGCGCACAAAGTTACCTGCAAGATGAAGCTGGAACTGAGTCATTCACATTTTTTTTCCGTTGCTGATGACGCTTTTCCATTACAAAACATTTGATGAGGCCATATCCGAGAAAAGAACTTACGAACTAAAAGGGAACATTCGATTTTAGACTTAGCAGGACAAGAAAAGGTGTTGAGTGTGTATTCGGCATGCTAGCTTCCAAAGTCATAGAACAACAATATCCTGCAAACCAGACACAGTGGACCACACAGTACGATCAGTTTGGGCCCTACATAATTTTATCAAATTAAAGAAAGGAAAAGTAACTAAACCCAATTTAAGGGACGATAGTAGCTGCAGTGTTCACGACAGTGTTTTTGACAACCCGCATAATTCGCAACCTTGCTGCCCAAGAACAAAAAATGAAGCTTTACGACTGAGAAATCGTTTGTGTGCATATTTTCTCAACCCGAATGTTACTCTTCCAAGGCAAAACAATCATTCCTTCACTTAAAATTAATAATGACTAGCAACGATGCATGTCATCACACTTGTATGTCATTAAAGGCGAACGCAACAATAACTAATCAAATTAATGAAGTAACTAACCATTGAAGTCAATTATTTTAGAAATTTTTCGCCAAGCTTTGTCCAATTCATCCTTATTAGAGTAATCTGTCACTGAATAACCATAAATCACTGGAAATTTTTCCACCGCCTACACAAGTACAATATTCACTTATTCTTCACTCATGTTTACCTTCTGTGCCTTCCACACTGAAAAAAGAGTATAGTTGCAGGTACCATACTTCTGTTAAAATTGGGGACAACAAATCAGTTTTGTTGTCGGTACTACTCTGGACAGTTCCTCCAACAATATGTTTTGTGGAAGAAACAAAGAGCCTTATTGCTTTTACACACCAGATGGTAACTTCTACAAAACAGATTGTTGAAGGAACTGTCCAGAGTTGTGCCGACATCCAAACTGTTTTGTTGTCCCTATTTTAACACAAGTATAGTTCCTACAACAATACTCTTTTTTTCAGTGCAAATCGCTACTAATGTCTGAAGCACGACGCAAGAAATTGGGTCCAGCCGTTTCCCTGTAAGAGTGTCTGAAACATGACGCTGACGTCAGCGTCATGCTTCACTTCGTTGTGCGGCGATTTCTGTAATTCCAAATGTTTGCAATGGTTTCCTTTCCTTGCCTCGCGTTTCAGACACACTCGTCTCGTCTGTTCCGGGACTTGACGCGCACGATGTGCGGCCTCCCTAAAATAATAAAGGTTATTATATAGTATATTAAATATACCGTTGTGTGGCTTCGCACGATCGTTGTAAAGTTGTTATCCTGTTGAAACAAACTTTTCTTGGAGTGAGGAAGTTAAAACATGTGTGTTATTCAATCAATTACGAAACTCATTGGCATGCTAAAAATCGTAAAGTTTAAAATTTAAAGTAATATGTAAAACGACTATGAAGAATTTTGGTTGTGTATCTGCAGTAAAATTATATTTTAATATATAACGCATATTTAACGTCGTCATTTCATATTTGTACCGACAGCCGAGTGGTAAAAAAAATGTCAACGGCACTAATTTCGTCGATTCGAATCTGATCCCTGGCGTAGGATTTTTTACTCTACCCAAATGATAAAAAAAAGGAAGGTTTCCTCATACAGTGAAAATTCGGCATCGCCGTTACTAACCGCCACAGCATACGACACTAGCACACTCTAGCAGCTAACGACGTAAACCAACTTTGCCGTCATTTACAGGTTGGCCAATGTGCGAAACATAAATATTTCTTTCTTAACAAGTATGTGATTTTATGTTCTTGTGTTGGCTTTATGTGTGTTGTATTTACCTTTCGTGCTTGGAAAAAAGAGCTCGGCTCGATGAATGGAAGTGGCATCCCTGACCTACTCTTACTTCACAACTCTACTAATAACCTGGACCTTCCTTCTTTTTAATGCATGTAACTGTTGAGTGGTTACACTCCTATTCTGTCGAGAGGGTTTTTACGGTACTATGCCGATTTTTTTCCCTCTCTCTTCTTAGATTATAGCTTAGCTATAGGTACACTTAGGGAGGTAGACTTGGCCCCACTCGCGGCCATGTCTACCCAATCCCTCTCTGCCGCGATGCATGCCTCCTCTGCATGAAACTTCTCCCTTGTAGGTGTATGTGGCTCAGCCCTGAGACGCACTTAGTCCCGCTCCTCCCCCGGGCCAACATAACACAGTATATTAGGGTAGGTTGGGAAAAAAAATGGAAGTTGCATCTCTCTACTTGCTTGCTTTGTGGACACGTCGGTGTGGCGGTGCTGGCAGGAAGCGAGCAAGGTACCTACACCGTTGAGTAAATATAGATGACTACACCACTCGTAACATGTACGCCCATATAAATATGATTTTAAATAAAAATTTATCTTTTGTTTATTTATCTTACATCATGTTTTCATGTTGAACAAACTTAGCTTCTTAAGAGTGCACTCTAGGTAAATTTTCTTATGGAAAGGGTTTGCATGGCCCTGTTTATATTTTAAATAATAATGCGCAATGCATACTTTGTAATTCAATGTATCACTTTGTTTACTTTAATTGTCCAATATTTTAAAATAATAATAAATCGTTACTTTCACTCTGCCTCATATTAATGGTTTTATTTAACAGCTCTCCCTCTGGGAATTAATATTTATTTTGTATTGTAAGCTCTACATGAGCAGTAATAGGCATCAGCCTTAATTATATTTTGTGTCCGTCTTCCTTGCCAGCACACATTTTAAAAATGTATATAATATAACCACGGTAGCACATAAAAATGTACTCATACACTAAATCTAAATGTACAACAAAGGAAAGCCGTGACAAAATTATCTTAACAGTCGTGGAAGATGTTTCGCTCTTATACTAAGATACATATTTAATAATCCCTGGGCTTATGAATTAATATATTTTCACTGAAACGTTTCTTGGTTTTAAGAATTTTTAGTTAAAATCTAAGAAAAGTATTTCTATCACTGGGAAATACAAATTTGCGTGGAAGTGTAGTGGAATTGGGATAGGATCTTCTTTAGGTTAAACTAGACAAAGAGAAAATATTTCTTCAGGTGAGTCAGAGAGACAGAAGTTGGAGTGGCATCACAAGCACTCACAATGGATAGAGCAACTAGATAGGGAGCACAAAGCCACGAATAAATGAAAAAATACGGGTGTCTCAGAAGCCTGACAAGAGAGACTATCAGCCACCGTATTCGTTAAATTAAGGGCACAAAATAATTTCCAAAGAGTTAACTACCTTAAGTTATATCTTTATTATGCAATAAGGTTTAAATAATTTGAAGACAGATTTTTGCAAAGATTGGAGCTCATGTAACAGAACGCTATCGATGTCAGATAATTCACCGTTGTAAATTAATAATGTAGGCCTATGTTCATTTACAATCATTAAATTAGCGTGCTCTATCCGTTAATAAATAATTGACCAGGCGTAATAATGCTGATTCCAGCGACATCACAACTTGGATACATGAAAAAAAGACGAGTTCCTATAGCGATAATTATATTGATACTGGTATTTTTTTTATAAAATCACTGATAATATGGCTAGGTCTGTTGAACTGTCGTATGATATAAATGTCACACAATTACTATGCTTTATGAGCTGAAAACTTCTGTTTATAATATTGTTTGTGTTAACCTATAGAAATTCTAATTACAATGTAAATTTTTATGTGGCTTCTCAGCAGTACCAACGTCTACCATACATTTTGTAATTAACTTTAATATTCCGAAACTAATACTAGATTTAATTTTTATGCTCTTTCATTATTAAAGTTTTGTAATCTGCAGTTGAATGTACAATAAGAAATTGAGCAATTAACTGTCGGTTGGTAGTTTTTTTATACTTAATTTTTCTTTTCGCGCACTACTCAAATAACATGGTTTACTTGCCAATGATTGTTCCTCTGGTTGGGTAGTTTGTAGTATTCCTCTTTAAATCCAAACCTCTGTTTACTTTGCCTGAATTAAGATTAATTCGAACAGTTCTCTCTGATGCCTGGTAGACAGATAACATTATTTTTACTGCCTGGACTGCATATTTCATCCGACCTTCATCCCATTTGACATACTGAGGTCTAGAGTTTCTTTTACTTATGGCTGACTACAGTGAGTTTTGTTTGGTTGAGAAGCGATTTTCTTAGTGTTCACCGCATTCGGAAACGGGCTGGGTGTGAAAGCCTCGTATTTCGCTACCGCACTGCAGTTTTCGGAGATTGAAGACGTTGCAGCTGTAGTGAACGCAAATTTTGAGTACGTATACACGTCGCGGTCGCTTACTGTGGACACCACTTCTGTATATACATTGCGGTATCATTGATTTTTTGTGGAACAGTTGTGATGTTTGATTAAAAATAAGTACAAAAATATTACTGAGAGCATAGATCCGCGTTTTTAGTAACCCCGTAGCATAAATATGTGGTGCAGTCGTTTGGGACACAGGCAGGAGTTTTTGTGTTTGAATTCCGTGTCAGGCAAGGCGACATGGAATTGCTATTATATTTTATACGCACACATTAGTGGCAGCAGGCAGATAAGTTATTTTTCTATGTTGAGACGTACAAAAACGTTGTTAAAAGTTAACAGAATAGCAGACCTCCCTGGATAGTTGAGAGATTTGGACGATTTTGAAGGTCTTGAGAGGCGGTGAGAGATGGCATGAGATAGTTGTTATAGAGCGGCGTCTGGAATGAAGGGTCGGGGGAAAATTGGAGATTCCCCAGAAAAGTCGCCGACCTGTGGCATCGTACTGGCACGATTATCACTTGTGAAAATTCGGTTGACTCTGCCGGGAACCGAACTCAGTTACATCATGGTCAATATATTTTAAAAGAATAGCTGACACAGTCGCGGCCAGGCAGCTATTTGAATTATATACAGGCTGAATCAGGTATGTCTTACTGAGACTGCTTATAAAATCAAAAAGTAGCAAATGTGTTATCAATTTGTCTGCACTGTGAATATAGTGGGAGTAAAGTTATCCTGAAATTTAAATTGTAAAATTTCACTTCTTTCAAAGAAATAAACTCTATATTTAATTGTTTAGATATTGTTCACACATTCATTGCTTAATATTAAGCATATTCTTATTTTATATACAAATTAGTGTAACTTCAATGCTAATATCACACAATATTATCACAATACGTTTTTACTTATGTTGTAGGCCTATACTGTAACTCAATACATATATTATGTTCCCAGTACTTTACTGCCAAATATTTTTAAGGGGCTTGAAACACTACCAGTGCTTTCTTTATCGTCATATTCATATAAATAATTGTTGGGCTTATTTGACCACGAAAAAATTATCTCATTGTTTCCTTCAGTCACTCTAATATTAAATTAAATTTTTAAAACGTTTAGTATTTAGGGAACCTACCTAATAGTTTTAACGAAAGCAAAACTAGGAATGTATTTGCATGTTGTCTGATATTAGGTGGGCTCAGTCAACTTTCAAGATATCGTTTTCGGATGTAAACCATTTTTTTGTACTGAGGCAAGGAAAATGTAACTAAAACAAATGTGTTAGAAACTTACAAGTGTGTATTTTCGAGTGTTAGGCGAAAATATACGCACTTGTTAATAGTTCACAGGGTATTGATCATAACAACGTACAATACTATATAGCGATGTGGTCCGCATCAAGAAGATGAAATAAGTCAGAGGTGGTAGGCCTATATATGCAGGGTTCGACAGATCATGAGCCACGCCTTTAGTAATTTAACATGTAAATACGTATCCTCGCTCTCGCCGGTGTTCTGATATGGCGACGCCATTAAAAACAACGAAATAACGCCAAAAGTATTAGCTATTTCTAAAACCTCAAAACATAACAATGGCTTCAGATACAGAAAGCGTTTTCATCGACATATGCCACTGAGAACGAATGTGGCCAGAAAACCCACATTAAACATTTTGCTAGTAAGTTATCAACGTACGTTTAATAAAAATGTCTCGTTCTGCAACCATTATTGTCACAGCTGAACATCGAGACGAAATAAACTACTCCATCTTGACGAGGAGCCGCCTCGCCTTACATAAAAGAAGTCGCCATGTTCTTCTCGCAGGTGACGTTATTAATAAGAAGTGCGTATTCGCCAGCGTGTTTTTTCCGTTCGGAAGTATGCCGCAGGCAGATGGGGTAAGTTAGGCGCGGAGCACAAAGCTCCCTTAATGAAGGGCGTATGACAGCGAGGGCAGGACGTCTGCTGGGTTGACGCCCCGGGACAAGTGTGGAGGCCTCATATTGAAGTACGAGGCGGTAGCTCTGCCTGGCTTAATTACTACCGGCCTGCCCCTGCAGTGCGTGGCCCGCCCCAATAACACTCCCTCCGCCCACCTCTTCCCTACTGCCGTACACCTGTCATCCGTCTCTTAGCTCGCGCGTTCATATAAAACCCTTCACCTGGCTGCTACTTCACCAGGGCTAGCATCCCTTCCTCGCTCCAACGTCTAGCGTGTACTTCATTCGAGATAAAGTGAGCACTAAAGATTTAACCTTTGAAAAAATCACTAGCCGTTACTGCATATAATTAATCATTAATAGTAGTTACCCTCTCGTTGTACGGCTTTCCAGCGAATTGCCGAATGTAGTTTCGTGTACTTTCTAATTTAAATGCAGCAATTGTGAAATTAAATCAACTGAATCCGTCATATGTATGTATGTTCTATAAATGTTATCAAACTATAGGCCTATATGTTCCAACCGACTGCGCAATTTATATCTTACACGAGCAAACATCAAGATACGTGATCAGAGAGTTTAGACATTTCCCGTCGTCAGCTATTACGCGCAGAACTACACGAATGGACTGAAAATATAAATTTAGCAGGGCTATTTTGAGTGCTCACACTATACATAACCGTCTATGTAATAATAAGTATCTAGCTGGGGTTAGGTAGGCCTGCCCAATCCCTTGTCCAGGTTACCTGGCGAAGTTGCCATAGAGCACTCGTCTCCTACCAAGACGAGATCCTGGTTTGATTCCTGGCGCAGTAGACACGTACTTCCGCATGTGGAAATCCTGACTGATGAGACCATTGGTCTGCGGGTTTTCTCAGGGATCTCCCGTCCCCCCCTTCATTTCGGCGCTGATCAATACTCACCTCATGTCACCCGTCACTATTCAGCTGACGCTAGATGCCGTGTCTTAAGTGTGGTAACAGGCAGGCGATAAGGGCTAGACTGGCTCGCGCTTAAACAACCGTATCGCCTCTATGCGCGGGGCACGAAAACGGGGCGCAGTGTTTTGGTGGTTGGTTATTTTTCTATGAGACTTCAACAACCGATGTCTCTGGGTTTTTTTATTTCCGAAAAGTGCGCAGTACAGTCCAGCACGTGCTTCTCTAGTTATGTTTTACTATTCCGGAAAAGCAGTTTTAAGCCAATTTTTAGGTGTCCAGAAACCATATGTCTAAGCATGATATCTGGAATTTTAAAATAGGGAAGCGTAGTTATGCGTTTTCTTTTCGTAGATAAATATACGGAACACACGTTTAGTAGTGTTTTCTTAAAAAAAAAAAAAAAAAAAAAAACTTTCTTCTGGCGTGCTGCAACAGTGTTCCTGTGCCAGCTGTATAGAGCTTTTAAGACCTAGATTTTAAGCGCTGACAAAAATTTATCCACGTTACAATTAACAACCTATGAAACTCTGAAGCCAGGTTGATATCTGAAACAAGAACAAGACTACTTAGGTGCTGGAATGACATAAATCTGTAATATTTTTACTGAGAATCCATTAATTTCTTTGAAAAATTGACATAACTTTACACGGACGTTATTCCTCTGAGTAGCAGAGTCCCGTCTCTGTCATACTATCCCAGAGGTCTCTCTCGCTACCAGAAGTTGTAAGTCACGAAGACAGTTCATAAAAAAAAATTCCAGAGTATTTCAAAGGTTTGCTCTCCGCCCTAACGCCCAAAGCGTATTTCAAAAGTTTTAAAGGTAATTTGCTTCCTACAATCTACGTACACTTCACTCGCAATAAAAGACCTACCAATTCCCTCACAGCTATCTGTGTCACCTTGGTTACAAATAGACTTCAGGTAACACAAAGTAATCATCCTAGGCAGTAGATAATTATACAGGACGAGTTAAGACCACGCTCCCTTATTTATACTGTTGTCGCGGTAGTTATTTTTAAACCTAAACGAGAGCAGATACAAAAAAAAATCTGGTGGGTGGTTTTCTTTATTATTATTTCCATCATATTGGCTATTTTTTCAACACAGTTGATGCTGTAGTTTTAACTAATTATGTAAGTAACGAAATTTTCGCTGCTTCACATGTTAGTAGAAACAGTAGAATTTTTAGTCTTGAAAAAAAAATTAGCCAATACAGAAAAAAATCATTTTAAAGAAAACCACCAAGCATATTTGTGATACCTGTCCTCGTTTAGGCTTTACAACAATTAATTTCACAAGGAGCATGATCTTAAAATAAACTGTGTTCGTTTTGTGTGGTGATAGCTTATGAAAACATTAGTTGAAAAAATAAATGTAGACTTACTTTCTAACGAGTTATTAACTTTAAAAGTTAATGTACTCCGCCCTTACTCAAACTGTACAATTTATATAAGTTTACATTTTTCCTCTCAACAGTACCGATCACACACGTGTTTATCTTAAGCTACTTGGAAAATCCTCAACTCAGATGCAGTTGTAGAACGCGCTCAGGATACAAGTTTACAATTAAGTTTATTAGTGCGTTGTTACACGTATCGTAATTATTATTTATTCACAAACTTTTCCCCTGATAACACTCCGTAGTCTGTTTACGTAATTGCCAAAATTTAATTTCACATGATTTATAGAGTTGGAGTATCTTTATTACATGTAGTTTTAGTAACGTCACAGAGAATTGTGACGACTGCAAAACAGGCACTAGCCGTGAATGCTTGAATAATACCTCACATTATTACAAATGCCTTAATAATGGAAAGGAACATTATCCAAGAGACAGAGTAAAGTGTATGCATACCACCGTCTACGTCATCTTCGTGGAAATGCGCCCCTGGCTGTCAAGTCCACTTATTGGCACACATTCAGCTTGAAAATTTTCACTGCCCGCTTTTACTTAAAGCTTCTGCCTACCTCAGAGCTCCAGCGGCAGCAAGGATAGGGCGTTACAGGTTAAATTATATTCCTAAATATCTCAGTCACTTTCAAACCTACATATATGCCACCACTGACTGTTCTGTTCAGTACGATACGGCCCACACTGCTACGGAATCTTTTAGCAAGTTATATCAATACCCTGAAAACTATGAACAAATAAGTGTTTTCATGCCGATTAAATACTCGAAATAAAATTATTATCACATTCTCGTTTACGTCGCAGTATTCTCCTCTTATCAATGCAGAAAATGGTTTTTGTCCGAAAGCGATATCTCAAAGGGTGACAGAGCTACACGGAATTTAGTTTAACATGTAAAACCCTATCCTTGCTCCCGCCGCGCTCCGAGGTAGGCAGAAGCCTTAAGGGGCCTCCCTAGATAGGTTGCGGTTTATGTGTGTGAGGCAGCAGTGGTAAGGTTGCCGTTGATCGAGGTATGTAATGCATAACCATTCAGAGTAGTGCAAGCCACTCAGATGGCGTGCAGCGCTGTGCTATTATCCTTTTTCCTATGCGACTTTAAGCGATGACCACAATATTATATTTGTGAGCAGCATTGTTCAAAGTCTAACACTTGTTTCTGTAGTTGTATTTTTCAAATCCGGTTGTTATTTTTCCATAAACGGCAGTCTGGAAAATTCATTTTTGGCCAATTTGAGAGGCCCGAAAATTATGTTTCTAATTAACGCATCGAATTTTTAAAACTATAGCGACATAGTTTGAAGTGTGTTCTTTTCGTAGGTATACAAATAAATATATTTTGCGTTAAATAGTTTTGTAAAAAAATAATAGCCATAACTCGCTGCGATGCGTTTGAAGCGCAGGTAGGGAGGCCACTTAACCTTAAATATCTTGCGAGGAATAGGAAAGTTTGTAATGGGTAAACCTTTGCCCATCGTCCAGCTAAATGGTGGAGAAACTTTTAATTTTTATATTTTAAATTTTTATTAATTTTTTTTGCTATATAGGACTAGTAAAAATTGAAGGTTAAAATGTAATACACATTAAAAATTGCATTAGCCATCTAAATGGAATTAGCAAAAATACAACTAATTAACAGTTTTACAATGTAACTAAAGTATATTGATTTTAGTATATAATATAAAAATTACATTACGTACGATAGCCGAGAATAACACCTACGACCAAAATCATTCCTTTATTTTGTGGCCAGAAGTCATTAAAGAAAATAAAAATAACTTACGTATTTGACCATGTTTTCGAAGTACAGTCGTGTTAATACTGTGGTACTGAATACCGTTATATGTGACGTAATTGAACCAACCATTGTTATAACATTACAATTTTGTGATTGTTTTCGCTTTAATAAGTTTCGTTTGTATTATTCATGCTTTTATGGACTTTACATATACACACAATTTTACAGCAAAATTATTATTGGCTGTAAATATAAAGTCTTAATTAAATGTTTAACAACCTCACTAAGTCCGTTGCTTCCAAAAATATTTACCGCCAATAATACGTTAGATGTTTTATACATTTTTTTACAGTAAAGTGAATACATTTTGAAAACTGGAAGTCAGTACAAAATGTAGTAAATTATATTTTATGATGTAAACAATCTCTATAATTTAAGGAAGGGCAAGCAATTAGCCCTCCTTTTTTTTTAACAAAGGAATTTGGACTTGCTATACAAATTTTAATTACACTCAACAAAAACCAAATTTACATTATTCACAACAGCTAATACCAACAGTAAATAAATATCTATAACTCTGAACGAATTTAGAAAGGGTGAAATAAAATTTTACAACGGTATTTGACCAGTAGGCCTTACACAGATAGATTATTATCCTTCACAATTAATTATATTAAATAGCAGTCAGTTTTTAAACAATTTATAGTGCCAGCGGAATCCCACCAAACCAATGGTATTAGAACACACCTGTTAAAATATGTTCATCAACTTTTGTGTGTCAATTTATTTTTTTCGGCGCCTTTATGAAATTTAGGGGGGGGGGGGATGACTACCTAGTCCCCCTTCCAGTTGTTACCGCATTGGACCGATTGGACCTTCATTAAAAGTTAACGTCCGAGTAATATGCTCTAAATTATTATTCTGAGCAAGACGGTCTTTAGAAGCAATAACTTGATCGCTAGCCGCCTGGAATTCCAGTAAGGAGTGTCTTGAAGCCACGTCGTCTCAAGCAGGACGTCGCCGAGCAAGCAAGAGTACGCTGCATCTATCTGAGGCAACGACCGTCGACATACAGCGTCGTCCGCCTCTCGGCAAGGGGTGTCTTTTCTTTCGGCGCAGTGTGTTCGGGCCTGCTTTGTCCGCGTGGAGCCCAGGGTGGTGACGTAGGTTGAGGAGGGGGGGGCGGCGCTGTGTTGGTGAGTCAATACGCATTCCGACGATTTCGGGCTTAATCGATTTAGAAAAGCTTTCCGACGCCGAGAACACCGGGGGAAGGAAGGAAGGAAGGACGTCCCGATGCTTATTGCATCCCGCAGTCAGGTCCTTATACCCTCGTCCCCCGCCCCTCCCCTATCAACTCTAGCCACTCGTTCTACCCTGCAGGGAACACGGGGAACGGAGCAGCATGTGTGTTTGTGCTAGCGAGGTCGGGAAAAAAACTTCTCCATCGCTCCGACCGAGCGCGGAAACACCGGCCCCTCTCGCAGTGCGATTCTTCCAATACCGTTGCCTACCATATTAACGGTCATATCCAGGCGTTCGTAAATGGAACAGGGAAAACAATTCCTTAACCGAAGAGTTGCGCAAGTTCCTCTTCTCCGAAGGGCAACTAGTTCAACAAAAAATAAATGTTAACAATTAAATAAAAAAGAAATGAAATAATGCCATCTATACTAACACATACACGCCATTAACAAATAGTGTTCTTTCGTATGTTTAAACGTAAAAGTAATAACGAAAACTGAATCAGTAATTTGAAAAACAAAATAACTCAATTTTAAACCAAAAAGAAACAAGTAGTGGGTGTTATAGTTTTGTTCAAAGGTAAATACAAGTACTATTGAAACAACATTGAACGTCGTTTACGAGTGTAGTTAGACACTGAACTATGAGTTAATTTCAGAAACTCCATATTTTATCGACTAGGTACCTCTGCACAAACGTCCAATACCCACAACTCATTTTGGTAGAAAATTGACTTATGATGTTCCTTAAATAATTGATTAAATTATACTTATTATGAAACATTGCAATTCGGAAACGTCTCTCTCCATCATTTCTGATGCATTTTCTGACGTTGGAATTAGTAAACACTATAGAAACTAACGACGGACAGCTCTATGCTGTGCGAAAATAATCTAGCAGCATGAGGCGGAACAATTGACTAATTTTGTGTTAGTACTTTTCTGTTTACATACATTTTCTCTTGTTCATATGTTTGGCGTACTGCTGATTTTAGTTTTTAGTAATTTAATTCTGGTCATGGCCATTAAATCTAGTTATTCGTTAAGAAAATAAAGCTTTTCTCTCCTAGTTATGACGGCACAGAACAAATCTGTTATTAATTAAATATAGTACGCTGTTATCTATTGGCTCGAGATTGAAACACAAATAGTGTTTTCGCAGAAATGCACAAGTTGTCCCCGTATTAGTGTATTTGGTATTAGGGAGGGGTGAATTGTATAAAACTTCGGGCAGCTACGACGAAAATAGGTTCTCGTTGTTTAACACGATAGTTAGGACCACGGTCTTATGCCGTGGTCATAAGCGTAGAACTGAACTGTGTTATGTACGAACCGACTACGCACTAATTGTAAGTAACATATAAAATATGTTTCAGCTTTAAAACAGTTTTACAAACAGCATTTTATACCTCTATCCTGGTGTCGTAAATGTTGCCTTTATATGACTAACATACATTTTGCAATAATGTCTCAAATATGACACATTTAAAGCATATTTTACTGGTATCTTTCAACTGGTGCATGGTCAATTTATGCATACCGTCCTGCCTCCTATCACGTGGCATGTTTGTCACATTCACAGAAGCCTATAGGCGTGTTTTAGCTGTTGAAATGGTAGCATGTATTGTTTACAAGCATACTGTAAACAGTATGCTGCCGTTTACAGTTTCTGGCTACCTGAGTAGCGAGGTAAGTTAATAGGTTCGTTTGCAGAGAAAGGATGTTATTAGGTAATTTGCGTATGTGTAAAATGCCCAGGAAAATGAAACTAGTTCACGCTGTATCACGCTATCTATGAGATTAACATATTTAAAGAATAATTTTTAATATAAAACAATACAGAATGTATGATAAATAAAATAACATGCTTGTGTCTTTCTGACGTTAACTGATTCTCCCAGCACAAAAATAGTGCTTCCTGTTTGCTAAAAATTATTGTCATTTGCTCACATTGTGGTCAATGTATCTAAAATTTCAATAATATCTGCGACTTAAGCGAAACAAGAGATAATTGTAAAATTCTCGCCAGACTCTGTCAATTTCGGTAACTAATCATTTTCGCGCTTGCTTGTAAATTCAAATGTTCCTCTGCAAACACTTTTAACCAGCATGCTACCGATTCAAACGCGAAAATACGGCTTATTATCGCTCCACCGTATATTCACTCTACGGTTAGGACCACGGCCGTAGAAAAACAGGTCTGGACACTCGCCTGGAAACTTGACCCCCTTGTTCTTTGGCTGTAGTTCACCAGGTTACCGAGAATATAGTGTTTTATTGGCGCTGATGTCAGGGCGGTCGGACTAAACTCCGCCCACTTCCTTTCCGCTAAGATAAACAATTTAACAAAACGTATTTTTTAATCAATTTATGAATTACTTTCTTCGCTCACAAATTTAAGAAAAGGCTCCAGCAATCTTCATTTACTTTATAAATTTAACAATGGAAAAAAGTGGACGGAGTTTGAGTCCGACCGCCCGGAAAACAGCGCCAAAAAGTACGCCATTCTCGGTAACTTGACGAACTACAGCCAAATAACAAGGGGGTCAAGCAAAATACATTGTTTGATAGGCGAGTGTCCAGACCTGTTCTTCTACGACCGTGGTTAGGACTCATTATATGCTCCCTGGCCATACCGGAAAATAGAGGTAGAATCATGGAGTTATACGTTTACACGAGATGGCATGTTATGACAAACATATATGTAGTCCCTGACCACGGCCATAGAAGAACAGGTCTGGAAACTTAATTGAGGTATTAGTCTATGGAGTGGCATCTGCCGTACATTTCAATGATAATCGTGTGAAGCCGATCATTTTCGAACATTTTCGAACTGCGCATGCGCAGGACGTTATTTTTCATGAGTCGCCATATTTTGGGTGGCAAAACAATAGCAGAAAGTAATGTAATTATGTATTTCTTTTTAAATTCGCGCAAATTCTCTATTTGAGTCGTACACAACAGTTTACAATTGCTTCATAAATATAAAAAACCAGGATTAGCTCTCGCTATGTGTATGTACTTTATAAACTTGATGAATTTAAACAAAAGTTTCTTACCTGTACAAAGATAATCCTCCGCAACAATCGAATCTGTTTGTAAGGCCAAGAGCTGCACAAACTTTCACTATAATGTGTAGTTAACAAAAACCTAAAACATTTTCATT
This sequence comes from Medauroidea extradentata, assembly GCA_003012365.1. Classification (NCBI taxonomy): domain Eukaryota; kingdom Metazoa; phylum Arthropoda; class Insecta; order Phasmatodea; family Phasmatidae; genus Medauroidea; species Medauroidea extradentata. The sequence continues at coordinate 19,577 of PNEQ01088058.1, read as the reverse complement.
CAGCTCAATGCTATGTTTACATGTTTTTGCCACCACTAGCTCTATCCTTGTCTTTAAACGTCGTCTGTTCGCTGGCTTCAAATGTGCTCAATAGACTAATACCTCCATGGGAAACTCGCCAGAAACTTGACCCCCTTGTTGTTTGGCTGCAGTTTACCAAGTAACCGAGCGTGTTGTGCGTCCTTGGCGCTGCAATCAGGGCAGTCGGTCTCAACTCCGCCCACTTCCCTCCCACTTTTTACCAGTGTTTACATTATGAATATAAACAATTTATCAAAACGTATTTTATATCAATTTATGAAATACTTCCTCCGCTCACAATTCTAAAACATGGCTCCAGCAATCTTTATTTACTTTGTAATGTAAACACTTGAAAAAAGTGGGCGGAGTTTGCACCCGACCACCCTGATTGCAGCGCCAAAGACGTACAACACTCTCGGTAACGTGGCGAACTATAGCCAAACAACAAGGGGGTCAAGAAAATACATTGGTAGATAGGCGAGTGTCCAGACCTGTTCTTCTACGACTGTGCCCCTGACACGTGGTCTTCTGCGTTGATGGAGCATCCCGCCATTTTGCAATGGCTTGTGTCCTCAATATTCTGCTTAGTCAAGTGAAGTTATAGAGTTTGGCTGTTGTTCTAAGAAGGATTCGTCACGTGGTCAGTTATAAGTTCCCTAAAACATTCTGGCCAATTCCCTAAAACTTGCTTGTTGTAAGGGACTATCAACATGGTGGACACACCATCCGCTCAAGATCGACCGATATATGCAACCGACTTTACGTACGTCACAACACGTCACCTATAATTTGTGTCGCATAACGTCAAGAAAATTTAGCAGTTCTAAGCAGACCCTCGTCGTTGACCAAAACTACCGAGGTTTTTCCCTTTCGTCGGACAACTTAACGAAAAACAATGTTACAATGAAATAAGAACAAAATAAAATTATGCATCTATCCTAATGCGGTAATAAAAAATATTTTATTTAGTATGTCGAAAAGATAACCGTAATAATTACAATATGAACATGGCAATACTGAAACGTCTCTCCCCAACATTCAAGATGCGTGCTCTGATGTTGGTATTAACTTAGCCATAGATTATTCTACTTCGGGCATGTTCGGTAAAAATATAGTTCTCGTTTTTTAACATGGAAGATTAGACTCTCTTATGATCTCCAGTTCTGAGGGCGCCTACTTTTAAATGTTGTTAATGCTGTATATTTATCGATATTTTTTGCTTCTAAAATAAACAACAGATGGCCATTCTACCGTAGGTACTGTAAATATTTTCTTGCAGTGTGGCATAATTTATAATGTAAACTTAGGTTGCTGTCAAAACGTATTAACGTTATACGAAATACTTCCAATAAGGAGTTTGCCAATGTTCTAAGGGGAAAAGGACAGGTGGGAGGGAGAGACAGTCTGCCATGTAGGTAAGGTATTTTTTTTAAATTTGATTGCTACAACAACGTGTGGAATTTAGCTGATGGTTGTCCAGCTATAACCAGCACATTGAAACCACTCCGTCATATTGGTACTTGAATAAATATGACCTAACTTACATTAATCCTACTACAGGCTAGAAAGATCAATGTTAAAAGTTTGGCCCAGGGAACATTTCTGCCGCTTGAGCGCTGGTGTCGGTAATGGCTGCAAACTGACCAATCACAGCGCTTTCCTGAATTAAGGGTAACATAAAGTTGAAAATATAAAACGCGAAATTGGTTAATTTTCACTTTAAAATTAAAATAAACTACTTTTGTCATATCCAAGTCTGTTTAAATTTAATTTTAATACAGTTTCGTATTTTCCTGGTCCCTTAGCGATAGCAGTGAAACTAGCGGCAGAAGTTTTCCCTGTACCAAACTCTCCCATAAGAAAACAAATTTTCGTTCTAACCTGTAGTAGAATTTACACTACTTCTACAGAATAATCCCTTGTATTAGCTATAACCTCTGGCCTGGTATGTCAACCTCGGAAAACTTACGATATGCAAGAAAAACATATGAAGCTACGCCCATGGTAAACTATGTTTTGAAATTAGCATCTTACAATACGATCATGCGCGCAATATATTTTAGAGAGCAAGAATTTTATTGGTGGAGAAGTCAGTTGCTCAGGTTTAAAACGCAAAGAGTAAATGAACACAAATATCTACATTTAATTCGTACGAAGTGCAACACTTTTAATAACACCCGCAATTTATTAATCTGTAAATCATTAAAGAAAAATTTAAGCTTCAATTCAGGTTTGATCAGTTAAACTGAAATCATGGATTAACTAAACAAAGAAGACACATTTCAATCAAAAATTTTATATGAGGCAGAAGGAAACGTATTTGGTACACATGCATTGTCATTACAGTTATCAGCAAGCCCTGGACCGAGTCCTAAGATAAGAATAAACATACCGGCTTTTTTCATTTCCCATTCGATATTGCTTCACTTCCAGTCTGATATCTGTAACACAGAAACGAATAATAGAGAAATGTAATCGCCATTACGTCACGTATGTTTTGTGCTCGAAAAATAAAAACAATAAAATCTATATGGAATTCAAGTTCTGTAGTTGGTAACGAACGTTTATCTCTTTGTGTACATTTACAGGTACCCTGCCGTCCAACTTGTTCGCAAGGAAATTGAACGCCAAAACTTCGGAAGTCGACTACAAATGAAAATATAAACAGAAAATATGTGGAGTACTTCCTTGCCAATATAGAAGGTCGTATGAGCTTTTAAAAATCGAGTTTCAAAAATAGTAATTTCTCGTCGAACACCGGAAATAGGATTCAGTTAAATTAAGTGTTTATGATATTTTCTGACTGTAAAATTGTTCACTCTTCGAACCTCAACCCTCAACGAAACTAAAAATAAGGACCACCGTCTTATTAAATAAAATTGTTTTCGAACATGCAGTACTAAACAAAAATGCACAATGTGATAGTAATATGCATGTATTAGTATATATATATATATATATGTGGTATGAAGGAAAAACGTGCTACTTCCGCCAAGGACTTGGTTAGCATGTGCGCCGTGCCCTCGGGAAAATACATCCTGGGATGTAATTGTTTAAAAGCATATTGCAAAATCCAGCTAAGCCAAACAAACATTAAAAAAAAAATTTACGGCACCCGGGAAACTTCGCAATAAATCTATATACATAAAAGGAAGTGCCCCACTCACTGACTGACTGACTCATTCATTCATCATCAACGCCCAGCCCAAACCACTGGACCTAGAAACGTGAAATTTTAAGGGAAGTTTCCCCTTGTGGCGTAGGCGCGCACTAAGAAAGGAAATTTTGCAATTCGGCTATTAAGGTGGTGAAACGGGGTGAAATGTATTTTTTGCAAATCTTTGATATTTCTCGAACCCGACGGGCTATCGTCGTCTTATTCACTTCGTTAGGTCGCAAATACAAATGTCTAGAAACAAATTTCAGGATTTTTCGAAATTTTTATATTAAGGAGGTGAAAAGCCGTTTAATTCGTTTACAGTAAATACTCTCTTCCTCTTAAACCACCTGAGATATCGAAGTGATTTTTTCTTTAAAATGAAACTTACGCAAATACCTAAAAAGTTATTTCAGGATTTTTCAAAATTCGTTTTTGAAAGCCGGTAAAAAAATAAAACAGTTTTTTGATTAATCAGTCGTATCACCTAAACCGTTAGAGATATCGAGGTGGCTTTTGTCTTATAATGAAACATAAGTAAATACCTAAAAAGTAATTTAACGATTTTTGGAAATTCGTTATTGAAAGCCTATAAAACGTGTTTAAGAATAATCTTTCGTAACACCTGAAATAGTTCAAAATTTGTTTCCTTTTTATTTCTTGCTTATAGTTAAACCTCTTTGGACTATATCCTGTACACGCGAAATAACTCTCATGGCCTGTCTTGAATAGTTTGTAGTTAAGTCTGTGCAGTTGCGGTTTTTTTTTTTTTGCCAACCCACCGTAAATAAAACCTCTTTGGACTGTAGCCCGTACTTACGAAAGCATTATTACGGCCTGCCTTTATTCACTCGGGTATTGTACAAAGTTTGTGGTGTGGGAGGGGTGGGGTTACGGCTTCGTATCCTGTGCAAGTCTTTGCGATGGGACATGACATGACATCATACGAGCATATTGCGTGCGCTCTTTTCACTGAGCTAAGACAACTTATAGTTCACTGTTATTGAGTACGCTAGCTGTTAAATGCCTTCATCACATATTTTATCCAGAGTTACTGTTTGTATTACATAATTTCATGCGGGCAAAGCCGCGGCCGGGTAGCTATTTTGTAGAGAAATAAAGATGAATTAAAAACAAAGATGTTCTGCAATTAAAGTACCCTCAGCGTAGTGGACTGGATAAAGCTGTTTGTCTTTGTTGTTAAAAAGATATACAGAGAATATAGTAACACCATCAATTAATACGTTATTAAAATTTAGTTACTCTTTTCTATAGTACACGTGGGCGAAGCCGCAAAGGGGCAGCTAGTTAGGTTATAAACCGTATAAAAATTCAAGTTTTTTTACGAGGAAAATACAGAAGTAAATAAACAGCCCTTATTGCGAAATATATACTTCGAGATTTAAAATAAAATATTATTTTAGTCGAATACTGGCCACGAAGTATTGCTAAATTAAGACTCTGCAACTTGTGATCTATGTTGGCCAACATGCGTTAGTATCTTAGAGTAAGTATATATTATATAAATTACCTCTATAGTTAATATCAACGACGTATATACGGATAGACCACGGTCGTAAAATAACAGGTCTGGACACTCGCCTATCTAACAATGTATTTTTCTTGACCCCCTTGTTGTTTGGCTGTAGTTCACCAAGTTACCGACAATGTCGTACTTCTTGGAGTTGTTTTCCGGGCGGTCGGACTGAAACTCCGCCCACTTTTTTCCATTGTTAAATTTATAAAGTAAATTAAGATTGCTGGAGCCTTTTCTTAAATTTGTGAACGAAGGAAGTATTTCACAAATAGATAAAAAATACGTTTTGATAAATAGTTTATCTTGGCGGAAAGGAAATGGGCGGAGTTTAGTCCGACCGCCCTATCATCAGCGCCAATGAAACACAATATTCTCGGTAACTTGGTGAACTACAGCCAAACAACAAGGGGGTCAAATATCCAGGCGAGTGTCCAGACCTGTTGTTCTACGGCCGTGGGATAGACCCAGCGTAGGCTACACTCTATGCACTACTGACGTGGCCAAAACAAAACAGCTGATTGTGGCCTGCATTTGCTGTGGAAGATAGGGTTTATGATTTATTTCAGGCGTGGACGTGTTAAATGTAAAAGAATTTACCTACAAAAGTCTGATTTCTTGTACTAGACATAAAATGCAAGTTATTTTTACACATTATATACCCATTTATTTGGCAGTAATGCAAAATCAGACAAGATATATGGTACTACTACACTGAGCGACATTGTTTACTTTGTATTCAAAATACGTCTGTGGTTAATAACTTTGGTAATTAATTTAAGGGAAACAACACTGGGTTATAAATATTTAATGTTTACGCCATGTTTGAATATTTGAAACCTTTGTATTTGCTGCAATAACCTAAATTATGCATATGTAAATAAATTCAATGGTTCAGCGATATTGCCTAAATAGCAGTTTTTGTTCGGATTCCATTAAACCCCTTTGACTTTTCGCGTCCAGATAAGCTCTGGAAAACAAAATGATAATAAGGCTTGGGTAATAATAATCATACTGCTAAAACTTGCAATGAATGAGACAGTAGTTATGCCATTAGCTAATGACTGTATTCTATTGTACAATAGTGGCCTTTCTGTGAATTTGACTGTAATATATTGTTCCACCCAAAATTCACTTTTCTGCGACATAAAACCAGTCCTTAAGAGGGTGAATTCAGACACAACCCACATGGGGTTCAAAACAAATGTAATATTTTATACCCAATCCCAGTGAAATATTACATGCACTTGGTTAAGAGTACATAATGAAATTAATTTTCAAAACGAAATTGGAAACTTAAGAAAAGTGTTGCTAACGATAGGGGTTGTAGGTAACTTAATCTCTTGATTAATCATTGTTTTCGTATTGTACACAACTACATTTAGACCCTTGCTTTGTAATAGTATGTGTGTATATATATAATTGCGTAAACAGTTAGTTAAATTAATTTATCCGATTTATACTGATACAAAATTCTGCCTAAGTTACACCGTGGGAACGAGAGTGATTTCTTTAAGCTAGCTCCGGATCAGCATATACATAGGTAACAGGTACCTAATTAATAGAAAGGCTCGGTTTCAGTCTCCATATTGAATTTTATTATTTTTCTACTTTTTGAAATTCTGTTGAGAAAAATTTAGATCTGCGATTATACCTAAAATTCTATTTACTTTACACTACAGTACATACATGGTCAGTGGCAGATTTTGATCAGCGCTTATCATCGAGGTCTTTACCGCTGGTGAGGGGTGACATGATGTGAGTATGGAGCAGTACCAGAATGAAAGGGCGAGGGAAACGAGAGATCCCCGAGAAAACCCGCCGACCAGCGGCATCGTCCGGCACGATTCCCACATGCGAAAATCCGGGGGTCCAACCCCACCGGGAATCGAGCCCGCGCGGATCGCCTTGGTGGGATGAGAATGGTCTGACCATTCGGCCACCGCGGCCTCCACAGACATGGTCATTGAGATGGTAATGTGTAATTTGGTAGCAATCTGCCAGGCAAATGAAGAATATTTAAAAAAAATATGTATGCCCAAATGATAGAGGCATAATTTATGAAGGTTTAAAAAATGAAAGTGAAGAAAGTCACTTGTTTGAATACGTTGTGGTTATTGTATATTGGCTTTATTTGTATGTCCCATGTTTAAATATAAAGTGAGTTAAGTCAGGGCTGTGTTAACATATTAGATAATCGTTTTTTGAGTTCCTACAAAAAACTTTATTCTGAAAAACTAAGCAATCATGATTTTATTTACTTTCATTCTAAACTCCTGTGTTACTAGCTCAATCGTCATATTTGTACTGTAGTGTAGGGATAATATAATTTGCAGTATAGTTGCAAATTTCACCTTTATTCTTTCAAAATTAAAAAACAACAAAGTGACAGCATTAACATAAATGTAAAAAGCTAAGAAATTTGAGACTACTATTGTATTACCTCTAAATTGTCCACAAGAACTTAAACTTTCAAGCATGTTATGACAAAAGAGTTTATGTGCCAGCAAAGCCCCTGTTTATACATATTTCTGTTTTCACCGAATACAGTACAAAAATTTTGCAATAGCTGCATTATACAAACAATTTATAGTACACTGACAAATATAAGGCAGCCTACTAGCTTGTGTACAGTTGACAGCAATATTTGTAACACTGTAAATAAATTATACAAAACCAGTAAAACTAATTTTTTAAGATAACAAATGTTTTACTTTCCAGACAATACTAAACGGTTTTTGTGTTTTAATAAAAAACGAACCGTTTCCATTACTTGTTAAACTCACTGTTGTAAAACAAATATTTTAGCAAGTGCCATGAAACTATCTCCACAAGCACAAATATAAATTACATTCTAAATTTATCACAAAAAATATCAACAAAGCAAATTAATTACTATCCACCACAATACAAAAAACTTATAAATATCTAAAATAATTTCAAATACTAGTATTTAATATGTGAAGAAACTATCTGAAAAAGAAGTACAAATATGCTATATGTTCTTAAAAATTCATAGAAGGCACATTCAAAACTAAATTACAATACATTTTGCATACATAAATAGCCCATGTGTTGTTCTTTTATACGCAAATAACTATCTGCATAACACAAGTACAAATATGCATACAGAACTTGATTTGTATCATCAAAAGAAAAAAGCAAATTCAAGCAGTACACATAATATGAATTAAAATCGGTTAAAAAAGCGTACCTGTTGAATGATATTGGTCTCCCTTTGACTGCTTTTTCATTACAGCCGTAGACAACATATTCTGGACCATTTTTACAAAACGAAACAGCAAATTCAAATGGCATTATGCGAAAACAGGCCACAATCAGCTGTTTAGGGAGCGAAGTTGTGTTTGCCTCAATAATTTTGCGGCTTACTAGATCTACCTATATCTATGTAATGGTTAATATCGTCTACCGAAATGAAAACGACCTGGTGGCCAACCACTTTATGTATGTATAACCTACGTTCCAGAATCTTACGCATACGCGCGAGTCGTTGCATGTGATTTATACAGTACGTGTGGGTGTGTGGTCCCAGTAACATACATTTATTAATTACTAGCTGTCCAGTTGCGACTTCGTCCACGTGTACTATAGAAAAGAGTAACTAACTTTTAATAACGTATTAATTGATGGTGTTACTAAATTCTCTGTATATCTTTGATTTGGGAATTACTTTAAATTGGGTTATACATACTTACGCACGCAAACCTTAAAGGAAAGAGCGTGTATTCTGGAATTACTTTTTAGGTATTTATGTAAGCTTAATTTTGAAGGAAAAATCACCTCGATATCTCAAATAGTTGGAGGTACGGATGATTAATTGAAAACACGTTTAATTTTTTTTTTACCGGATTTCAAGAACGAATTTTGAAAATCCTAAAACTACTTTTTAGATATTTACACAAGGACCATTCTGATGCAAAGAGCACCTCGATATCTTTAGTTGTTTAAGAGAAATAAAGGATTTATTAAACACATATTTAATGGCTTTTCACCCCTTAATTTCCGAATTTCGAAAATTATGAAACATGTATTTGCTTAGGCAATGTTTTGAAGTTAAAATATTAACAGTATCATTAGGTTAGAGAGTTATCGAGAATTTCGCGTAAACAAGTTTTGCCCCTTTTCTCTCCTTTCATTTTAGATTTACGAAAAATCCTTCCTTTGTGAGTGCCTACGCCGTTAGGGGAAGCTACGCTGAAAATTTCACGTTTATAAGATCAGCGATTTGGGCTGTGCGTTGGTGAGTGAGAGGGGCACTTCGTTTTATATATAGATATATTATTATTGTTGTTATTATTATTAATATTATTATTATACATGTGTATTTTTTCGTACCGATGTTTCTACATATGAAACAGACAAACAACAAGCTTTAGCGAGTCATCGTTCAGTATCATCTACGGTTATATCAGGTTGCCAGTATGGTTTGCGGTGTTTTGCACCGTTCGTCTGTTTTTATTTATTTTAATCTGCGCAAGGACAGGAAAACCATACTGCTGATAGCAATTTTCGGGAAACGGTTTAGCCTTAAAGGCTGTGAATCTTCATTTCTACAGAAGTGTACTTCCTTTGTGATAACTATATTGTTTAGCCAAAAGAATAGCAGATATCGTAAAACAATTTCTAAGTAAATTGTATTGCCTAGTATGATTTTTGACACAAAGGTATATGATTTCTTCTAAACAGTTTACAATTACTTCTTTAAAATAAATAGAAAAACTATAGTATATTTTGGCTTATAAAAATAGTTCATACATTAAAAGGTATTTCCAACAAATTAAACGACGGATTAACGATATTTGATACTTTTTGGGCTTAATAAAGTAATTCTAGCAAATGTACCAGTAATGTGGGTGCAGGGTCTTAAACTAAATGTCACTGAAAGACAAGACAGTGTCTGCACACTGAGAATAGCGCTTTTAGTTAGACACTACATTGTAAGGCCACAGTGTCACAAGAGCGTACGTATGCTTGAACTTGTAAAGTCTTTACAAACTCCTCATAAATTCAGCTGCAGCTATCAGTGTTGTTGTCAGGACATGTAACGTCATATTGGTAACCACAGCGGCTGCTATAAAAGGCATCATGTGCTGTTTAACAATTTTTCTGGGTTCCGGGCACCTATCCCCTTAAGAGTGCGTGGTAGATAAATAAACGCTGAAAACATCAATTGATTTCTACGCTTTTTTTTCGTAGCCAATATGGATAAAATTCTCAATGACAATCATAGATAATGGTATTTGCCAACTTTATTAGTAAATATTTATCCGGAATTACTAATTCGTTACGCTTGATCTCTTGCACCGCTGTTAAATGCACGAGTTTCCGGCGTCAGAGATTGTGCCTCAGAAGTTCGTAACACTGGAAACTATTTTGTTTAAAACGTTGGCTAAAACTATTGTCTATGATTGCTATTGAATAAATTTCGTAAATTGGCTTCAAGAAACCTACAGTTATATAGTAATGCTTTTAGCATTGAATTATGTACCACGCCCTCTTAAGAGGCTGTATCACGTTTTGATGACGCCATCCAATTTCTTTTAACAAATGAAGGGTACAATGAATTAACGGCAATGTCTCTTAATACCAACATTAGATTTTACGATTAGGTACGTATTAGTGGATTAAATTGGTGCTAGGAGTGATTTAATTGAAATGACATTGTGGGAGATAGTTACTATCTTTAAATTATAAATTAGCTTAATTATTTCATTGCTACGCTTTAATACTTCGAATACAATGTGCGTAATGAAAGGTAATGTAAGTAGCTAAGTCTCAGTTAAAATATTTTCATATAAATTTTGCTGAACTCGGAATCAGGAAGTAATTAAGAAAAATGCAGCATGATTAGTGACCCGGGCTCTTAAGCAAAGTCCACTGCATGTTTCTACGGTAGTTACAGACGGTAGACGACGAGTAGTTTCTCAGACACAACCGGTTGGAAAGATGATTTTAGCCATTTTGAGGAGCTCCGAAATGATTTTTCTAACTAACGAGTTGTTATATAATAGATCTTTCCGTCATCTAGTAAAGTGTATCTTTTTTGTAGCATGTAGCATAATGACACAATGGGCACATGCGGGAGAGTTTCGTTGTATGTATTTACGAACACACTGCAGATCATTTTAAGGGTGTTCTAGAGGGAAAATATAAATTATATATTTGTATGAAAAGTGTTAGTTTTGTGTACGTTACTTGGGGTACATAATCATCTAACAAAAATAGCTCAGCCAGTTTTCTCGTTATCGCATTTCAAAGTCAAAATTTGCATTACTTTACTTCATACACCTCTCAAAAACCAACCGACATAATTAAACGAAATAATTCACAGTTAAACAAAATTTCACGGGCTAGGGCTTTGAGTGTACAAAACCCCAATTCAAATTGTTCTTGCATAAAAAGTATTGAAAACGTATCAAAAAATTTTAAAACTTCAGAAATTAAAAAATAAATAAATAAAATAAAAACATTGTGTGGATACGTTTTTATATACGTAATACCCTAGACAGTGACATTCACTTTTACGCTGAAATATATAATTTTATTATATTGATTGGTTTACGGATGTTGTATGAACAAATAACATGCAAATTTTGACTTTGTGAAATGTAACTGTGGGAAAACTGGCTGAGCTAATTATATTTTTGTAAGAGGAGTATGTACGCCCAAGAAACCTCAACAAAACTAACACTTTCATACAAACATGAAATTATGATTTTTTCTTCTGGATCGCTCTTCAGGAGCGTCCATACATGACTGAGACAGAAAAGCGACAGACATTCGTACACTTTGAGTGACAGCTGGGCATGTTGTCGTCTGAGAAGGCACCCTGAGTGGTGATAACCAAGGGGTGATATTGACCTAAGCCGAGTTGCTGTGAGTGTAGAAGAGAAAAAGGGACAGAAAATGCGCAAACACGCTTCACTTTTGTCAGGTTTTTCTCTCATAACAGTAAGCTACTAAAGGGTATTAATGCATATGGGCACTACGTATTCACAAAGGATATGCTTATAGGTAGCTACGAGTAAATTATTTTAATAATGGAGCAACATTAAAATTTTTTTTGCTGAAATCTACATATTTTAATAATCGGACAAGTATTTCAGTTACAAAACTTCGACTGTGGTAACAAAGACACAATTTTTTTTTTTTTTTTTTTGCTTTAAAAAAGTTTTACTGTCTTAGGTAGGCCCAACATTATTCTTTGAGAAATCAGAATAAACTAAGCATGCTAACATGGTGCTAATTTATTAACTAGAGGCGCTCGTTAAGTCACTAGTCATAAAATTACATTCTAGTAAGTAAAAATCCATTTCTCCTAAGATCGTTTGTCCTAATTCAGTCATTGCTTTCAGTTATTTGTCCTAAATTGCAATATTTCCCAAATGGTTTGTATACTAAAGTTTCACAGCTTACTATTCCGGATGTGGTCTCAACAGGATGGCGGGCGCGGCGTTACGACAAACAGCGCGGGGTCTCAATAAATTGTTTTGTTTTTACATCGTCTTGTACATGGGGTTTCATTACGTTGTGACGTGATGCTGACCGCGCCACATTTCCGTGAGCTTGCGATTTGTTTCTCTGAGCTCCCCGGAACCCTGCCATAAACAAGGATATGGATTTGAATGTTTTATTACATTGGGTGAGGCTTACTATCATAGAGTGAGTATAAGATAGAGCGATAACAGGCTGGGCATTTTACCAACATACCACGTGATCGTAGGTCTGCCGGTAGCCTTCACGGCATTTTACACTTTTCTTCCTTTGAAAGTTTAAAATTTTTAAGAGTTTGCCATTGCGATATTCGTATTTTATAATGTATTAAATTAAAAAATAAAAATGATTACGTTTAAACTACGATTTTCAACGAAAATGTTAATCGTGTACACCAAATGACTGCCGTGCACAAAACAGTGAGTTGCTTACAATAAACACAGTTTGCTTTAACGAAAGTTATTAAGTTAGTATTATTCACAACTGTGGGTGAAACATGCCTACATGCTGTTAGGTTAATTATTTAGTACACAACAGGTAAGCCTACATTACAATACAAATAAAATGTTCGCATAAAACAGCAAAATCCAAAGAAGCAATCACATCTGCTGTGCTTTCATAAACACGTCCTCCGTATTGTATACGTCAGGGATCACGTGATCATACTCATAACAAAACGTGTTTGCGTCAGAATTTTACTACTGCGCAGCCCCACTTAAAGATGTTTTCACTCGTCTAGAGTACATACTTATTAGAAAAGGGAATGGAATGACGAAACTTGTTGGGCGCGTAACTTCTCTGAAAAGGTATTTGTAACAGTCGCCATTTAGGCGCTTTAAGTTTTTTTTGTATTATATTTTATTGCGCTTTACACAGAACGAGCTTACGTGCCCATTTACCCCGTGGACAGTGTCGGGGTATAGTAACAAGGCAAACATTTATTTGCCATTCCAACCCTACACCTGCAAACTTAATAACAGGTACGCTTCTGTTTTCATATTAGTGTTTATCGGTTGGCAAATAACGTTAGCGAAATCCCGCCGCAGAGTTTCCCACATCCTGGTAAGCACTTTGCATTCCGCGGGTTTGGGTAATTTTGGTATTCTGGCTGGTTTCTGTTCTACCCTGGAATCGATAAAGTACCGATGAGCAGATATCCTAATGTTACAACCAGTTACCACGCTGTGCATGGAGATACCCCACAGAGCCACCTTTATTACACAGCCGCAGTACTTACGTGGAGAACTCTACGGTAGACTTAACCGGTAGGCTGCACTGTAAAAAACTATCTGTAAACTTAGCACACGATATGTAGGAGTGTTAAGAAAGCAAATACAGTAAAATTGTTTCCTAAATGTGAATAATAGCATTCCTGTACATTTTTTTAGGGAACAGTCAAATTTATTTGCCGTTGCCAGATTTGTACAGTAACAATGCTAATCTTTCGCTTTATTTGAAATTACCTCATACTGTGTACTACGTAGATTTTTTTACAGTGAATACATTCACATATCAGGTTTATACAGTATACTATGCTGGCTGCAACGAGTTCTTTTCAAAACTTCCAAATAATTTTTAAAAGTAAAAGTAGAACATTTTATTTAATTACGTATTTTTTTTTTAAATTGTACCGAGTGTCTCGGTTTATGAGTATTGAGTTGATACAGGCTAGTCATGATCAAGAGAGCACTTCTAAAGTTCTGGAATTTTTTTTTTTTTTATTTTCAACCGATTCTCCTTTTCTTACCCTCCTTATAAACTTTCCTGTTTAGGTAATTAACAAAATTTGTTTTTTTTACTTAACTTTAAACTAAGTGTCTGAGTACACGGTTACATTGCACGCTTAACGTAACACAAACCTGTTCAAGTTCAGATTGTAGGATTCTAAATAAACGCCTTCGATAATGCGGTAATGCGGCGAATGATTATTTAAATTTTAGTTTTCAATCGCTAGAATTCTTCGTACTTTGTGAAATCGGTTTCGGTCGCAAGGGTGTGTACGCTCGTTAATTTAGAATATTCATGTTCTCGAAGAGCGGTAAAAAGGTTTTTCATTTGTTCACTTGCGTCGTACTGTTACACAACTGTCCACCGTTCGCCATCTTATTGCAATGGTTTGATTACTAGAGCCCACAATATTTCGCGAAAAGAATTCTTCGACAGTTCGTTTGAATGCCTCATGTGCACATCTGCTTCATGGTTACTGGCAGAATGTATTACTGTACAGGCGTGGCTCATTTGACTGTGCCAACAGGAACAAGGTTACTGCCACACCATACGTCTGTGATTTGCGGGCAGAACACTAGGCCCTGAGAGTTAAAAAAACAGCCAATCACTGACCATGAAGCAGGGCTGAATATGTACACATAAGGCATTGAAACAAACTGTTGCAGAATTTTTTTCACCAGAATTCGTGGGCCTTATTGATGACGTCAAGGCTAGTTAATTCCACTACACCTTGGAGACGTCGATATTAAAAGTTTGAGACAGAGTAATTTCCTACCTCTTGAGCGCTGATACATCAGTAAGAGGTGTAAACTGATAAATCAAAGAGCTTTCCTGAATTTCAAGTTGCATGAAGTTGATAATTTGCAAGCCAAATTTGCTTTTCACTTTAAATATTTACCACGTAAATATTGCATGTTCGGTTCATAATAACATCTGTTTGAATGTGCGTGGAGTATTTTGATAAATATTCACTTGAAAACATCCCTTCCGAAAGGGGTTCAGGTTTATGTTTTGCGAGATTCATTCGTAACATAAATTGACAATGGAACATTGTTATATTAACTATATAAGCGGTCCAGTAGACGTAGTTCATATATACTCTCAGGCACTCGCACACATACAAGATGTGCAGAAGCATCAGCATAATGAGCACACACGCGAATACTGCACTAAAGGGGAGACGAACATGTTAGTGGCAAAATGTTGTACGATGACGTTTTACATACACAATATGGCAACACAGCACTGTAGTTAGTTCCCTCTTGCGCTTCACAGATATCTTACTAGGCGGTTCGGGATAAAGTGAGCACTCAAAAATGCCCATTTAAAGTTCTGCTTCCAGCCATTTAGTATCTTACCGCACGTAACGGCCAACGACGGGAAATTCCTAACCTCTCTGGACACGTCACTTGATGTTTGCGCGTGTAAGATAAACTGTACAGCCAGTATAAATCTATACATAGAGACACTGGTAAATCGTGGGAAAAGTTGATTGTTTGCTAGGCTCCAACATGCTATGTATAACACTGAAGGTTTTGCACCTATATTGGCTATTGTTTATATGAAGCATTGTGTCCCTCTTCAACAGACCCAATTACAACTGTACAGTTTTAGCTCAGAGCGTGTGTGATTTGCCAGAAAACTGTTCACACTTGTCACGATTGAGATATTACAGTTTATTGGAGACTATGTTAAATATTTTCGCGATTTTCCAGTGTCTCTATCTATATACAGTTTGTTTAAAAAAGTTCTGTTAGTTACATAAAATTTAATAATGTCGATTTCGGTTGCTTTTATTTCAAAATAGGCCTAGTTGTATTTAAATAGGAAAATACGCGGAACTATATTGCGTAATTCCGCTGCCAACCACACAAGCAGTAAATAAACTAGAGTTAATGCTGAATTGTATGCAGCAATGGCTAGTGATATGTTTTAGTGCTCACTTTATACCGACTGACCTATATCCTACTAATGCTGTTCTGACACCTGCATATCAAGGAAGCTGGTTAAAATCGCGAGCAGTTCAAAACGTGATTCTACGTTTACTTGACGTAACGCACCTAAAATACCCGGACGTGGCGCACAAGAGGGAACTATCTTCGTGCAGTGTTGCCACATTGTGAACGTAAAATGTCGCAACAACATTTAGCTACTTACATTTTCGTTTCCAATTTTGCCCAGAATTCGCGTGTTGTGCGTATTATGCGATGCTTTCTGGACTCTCTCTCTCTCTCTCTCTCTCTCTCTCTCTATATATATATATATATATATATATATATATATATATACACACACACACACATATACACACACATATACACACACATATGACAACTGAACGTTAAAAAACACGACACAAAGTGAAAATCTGAGTTTTATGTAGTTACATAAGGTTGGTAGTTACTCATAACGCACTTCGGCTATCTTCGGTAAACATCGGTACAAATAAGATTCTTAGTTTTTGACACTCAGTCACGACATTGTTCATGTGTGGCCGGTGCCACATAACTGCGACACCCGAGGTTACAACAAAACTGAGTTTTTGATTTCAGTTCTTTCCGAGATGGTCTTCAAAAGTAGTCACTCTATGGTGAACGGCCTGTCTGTCGAGGTTGCCTTGCTGTGAATGTTGGTACGCCCGAGCCTCGCAAACAAACCTCCGGCTCCGTCTTGATATTCGACAATGTCGCGGGGCTGCGGTAGACGACGCCCAGCGTTTGTAAGGACGACAGAAGGAGAGCGTGGCTGGCGTGTAAATTGGTTTCCGGCGGTTGTAAGCTCTTCCGTATGGAGGCAATCCTGCGTGCGTGAGGGTGGTATCGACTCCTCGCCCGCTGCGGTATTGGATATCGGTTATTGGCTGGCAAAGCGCGAGAAAATAAGATCGACACGAGCCGCAGATTTATCGGCGCCGGATCAGACGATCCCCCCTCCCTTTCCCTCTTGACACTGCATAGCAACCACTCCGTGAGGGCGGCTGAGAGGCATCTGTGGCTTCTTGCCGAGACGTTACATACATAGACGTTCTTTACCAACCTTTCCCTTCTTTACATTCTAAAACTACTTCCTTTGCCTCTACACTAAAGAAGTTTACACAAATAACAACTTAAGAGACCGTGTCACTTATAATTAGAAACAGGAAATTTTGCGAAAAGATTTTTGCAGCACTTTGTTTCAGTGCCTTACGTGAGCACCTGCATCTCAGCTTTGTGGCCAGTGATTGGATGCCGTAACACCCAGCGTGTGAAGGTTTAACCCGCAAATCACAGACGTGATGTGTGGCAATTATTCGTGTACTGATTGGCACAGTCTAATGATTAACGACTCGGCACAAGAACACTCTGTCAATAGCCATGAGGTTGAGCTGCAGGTGTGCACGCAAGACACTTAAACAAAGTGCGGCAAAAATGTTTTCACCAAAAATTCCCGTCCCTACTTAAAATGTTGAATTTTTACTAATTATTATTTCCTGATTTAAAATTGGGCACGATTTAACTAAAAATGTTTTAATAGGGACGTAGCTAATTACTTTACCGTTTACTGCGTACATTGTATTCGAAAAACTGAAGCTTAGCTATGAAATAAATATGCTAATTTAAATTTTATGATAAAAAGTCTCTCTCGCCAAATAATGAACAAAAATAACTACCAGTACCAATTTAATTCAATAACTCGCACGTAATAGTAAAATGTAATATTTACATAAATAAATATTGCCGGTTATTCGTCTCATCCTTCATGTATTAAACGAAAATTAATATATTTAACAAATGAGGGGACGCAACCTCAAGAAGTAGACATAAGAGGTAAGCTGTAGAATCGCAAACATTTGGTGTACACAATAACGAGGTTACTACCTAAGGTCAGCCAATATGAACGTACTTTTAATATTGTATTTTTGGTGCATTGTTTATATCGAAGGCTATGGTTAAAAACATTTAGTAAAATACTGAGGAAATAACAATTGCACGTTTACGTAAAAGAGATTGTTATAGTATTTAAAATAAAAACTTAAATTAGACGGCAAATTACATTTATTTTCGTCAAAAATACCCCGTATTGTGAGTATTTTATAGGTTAAAGCAAGATGGCGGTTTTCGAATGAAATAAGAATGTCATCATAGAAATATCGACCAGGTCTCTTGAGTGGCTAATCGTACGATTTACACTGTCGAACTCAAGAAGAAAGCAGGAACTATTACAGTGTTTATCCTTCGGTTCAAATCACTGTAATGGAAAAAATTCTAAGACCTACTGCTTAAGCCGCAATGCTTAAGTTGTTAATTGTGTAAACCCCTTAAAAATTATAGCGACAAAGGAAATGTTTGTTTAACTACGAACTGCAATGTAATTTTGCCGCAAAGAACATTTTTGTTCACAATATACAATTAGTATTACAACATATTTTTAAAGACTTGTTATGTCGTAAATTAAGATTTATTTACTGCAAGGTAACTCAACACCAATTGTTAAGGAAAACGATTTATGTGTAGGCCTACATGGCAAAACATATTCAATGACTCCGAACCTCGCTAAAGCGAATATCCCGATAATCTAGAACAGAGGGCGAGGAAAAATAAATTTGCAGTACAAAATATAATACATAACAACTGCATCGTAATAATGAAGTGGCTAGATGCTACAAATATAGAAAATAACCTAGACTATGGAGATTAGGGGGGGGGCGGGGGGCAAAACAAAGTATGAAGAGATCCCGTTAATATATAAACCTGGTTAATCCGAACAGGCAATTTCTTATGAACCGTGCATAGAAAAAACAGGTCTGGATCACGATCGTAGAAGAACAGGTCTGGACACTCGCCTATCTACCAATGTATTTTGCTTGATCTCCTTGTTGTTAGGCTGCAGTTCACCAAGTTACCGAGAACGTTGTGCTTTATTAGCGCTGCAGTCAGGGCGGTCGGGCTCAAACTCCGCCCACCTTTTTCTAGTATTTACATTATAGAGTAAATAAAGATTGCTGGAGCCATGTCGTAGGATTGTGAGCGAAGGAAGTATTTCATAAATTGATAAAAAAAATACATTTTGATAAATTGTTTATCTTTGTGGGAGGGAAGTGGGCGGAGTTTGAGCTCGACCGCCCTGACTGCAGCGCCAATAATGCACAACACTCTCGGTAACTTGATGAACTGTAGCCAAACAACAATGGGGTCAAGTTTTCAGGCGAGTGTCCAGACCTATTCTTCTACGGCCGTGGTCTAGACACTTGGAAATTGACTCTCTTATGACTGATTGCCGCCACTGGTACTCTGATGTTGTTTTAACATTGCGTAAACTGAAGAAGCAGCTTCGTGTCAGTACCACTAGGATCTCTGGTAGTACGACGCTATATTGTATTGTTAAAACAACTATTCATTGCTAGTGGCGTTTTCAGTCACAGAGGGGTCAACTGAATAGCATTGGTATAGGCCATTCGGAATAAAGTGAACACTAAAGATTTAACCTTTGAAAAAAATCACTAGCCGTTACTGCATATAAGCCAACATTAACAACAGTTACATTATTGTTTGTATGGTTGGTAGCGAATAACTGCATGTAGTCCCGTGTATTTTCTTATTTGAATACAGCATTAGTGAAACAACATCAGTTGCAAACGACCTC